>PVJD01009906.1:0-58313 GCA_004026545.1 Mormoops blainvillei
GTTCCACTTGTTTCTATGTATTAGGCAGACCTGCTTTGACTCCCTGTCTTGGTAGTATGGCCTAATGTAGTAGGTGTCCTGTAGAGTCCAGTGGCACAGTCTCTCCTATCACCGAAGCTGGGTACTAGAGGTGCATCCTTTGTGTGGGCTGAGTACACCCTCCTCTTGTAGTTGAGCCTTGGTTGCTGTTGACAGGTCAATGGGAGGGATTTCCCCGGAATAGTCTACTGCAACAACCAGCTGTGACCACTAACCAACAACCTCCACACTCCATGGAGAATCAGCTGTGCAGGGGAAGGGTGGTGGTGTTCCTATGTGGCCTATAACTGTCCACTGAGTGTGCTGGCCCTGGGATTTCTGAGGTGGTGCTGGCCAAGGTGAGCCCCCATCTGTGTTTTGCCTGGGGCCACCCTGCCTGAGATGTAAAGCAATCTAAGAGGGCTGCTCCTTGTGCTGGGCTTGGAGGTTACCTGGTGAAACCAACCTATGAATCTAAGATGGCTGCTGCTAGTGCCGGGCCTGGTACTCACTGAGGCCAGCTGCTGCTTGTTTGATAGGATTTAGGAAGCTGTGAAGCATGACCAGCCATTCATATGGAAAAGCAGCTTGGGTGGGCCAGTAAGTTGAGTGAGGTATACTCTGTAGGGATCTCTAATCTAGGTCAAACAGTGTTAGCCAGGCTGATGGAGTCTCAGACATAGCAACAGCTCGTAGGTTCTGTAGGGGGAAGATTTAGAAAAGAGGCAAAGGCTTCTGGTCACCTTCATGGCAGACACTTCAGTTTCTCCCTGTATACCACTGGTGTCTTTTAAAAGCACCAGCTTTTAATCAGCATTGGAGCTCAGAGGGAGTAAGTCTGGGTAGGTGAGTCTGTGTGGGTTCTTTAAGAGGAACTGTTTGGGGTTCCAGCAGTTTCTTCCACCGACTCAATCCTCAGTGGTTTTTTGCAGCCAGAAGTTGTGGGGACTTATCTTCCTGGCACTGGAACCGTGAGCTAGGAAGTCTGGTATGGGGCTGGGACTCCTCACTTCTGAGATATCCCTCCCAAATTTTTATCCATGTGGGTGAGGGACCAGCCCATTCCGCATCTGCACCCCTCCTACCAGTCTGGATGGATGTGGTTTCTTTAATTCCACAGTTGTTAGACTCCCATTCAACTTGATTTCTGATGGTTCTGAGTGATGGTTGTACTATACTTTAGTTGAAATTTTGATATGGCTGTGTGAAGAGATGAGACATGTTTGCCTACACCACCATCTTGACCAGATCCACCTATTTTTTAAGGCCTTATTAGGATGACATTCTTCCTAACCCCCAACTCCTGAACTCAAGTGATATGATTTTTTTCTATTCTGAACCCCCATTATACTTAGGCTCTAATAGATGCTATGAAACATATAGTTTTGTGTTATAGTTGTTTGTACTTTTATCCTTTCCTCCCTAATAATTAGAAAGAGGTGGGGGGTGAAGAGAGAGAGGGAGGGAGGAGAGAGAGAGGGGGAGAGAGAGAGAAAGACATAGACGTGAGAGATACCTGTTGTACTCTGTAGATACTTGATGCATTAAAATTTGTGGGTGTATGAAAGCTTGTAAGGGAAGGAGGGAGAATGGAAGAAAGCATGTGTTTCCTTTCCTTTCCTTAAATTAATGGCCGAATGTATTCCCTGTGTGTAAGCAGTATAGCAGAAGATAAAGTGAAGGATCAGTTCCTGATTCATTGCTAATGATTTGATAATTAATCAACAGTTTTTGAGAAACTGCTATGTATAATCTGCTTTGATAGACATCTGAGTGTCTCCATTATAGTTTGTATGGCTTCTCTGTTGGTTTGCTCTTTAATGTAACTTTCACATGCATAATTTACTTGGGAACTTTTCCAATTATTTTCTAATATTCTTCATATTTTTATTTGTTACCTTTTCCATATATTCCAGATGTGCAGGCACTATCATTAGAGTTTCAACCTCATAGAGAGAAGGCTTGTCTTAGGGCCCAATTGCATTTCCTTGTATAGAAGCAAACATAATGCATGGCTAATATGGAAGACCAAGGACATTTTAAAAAATCTCTTCATGAGCTTTGACATTGTGTCCAAAAAAATCAATAACAAGGTCTGTAGCAGTTGAAACACTGAACAATATACTGATTTTAGTTTTTCTTCTGAACCATGCTTTTCTAAAATCCTTTGAAATACTCAAGTTACCAATTATGTAAATGCTAGTCATTTAAAACCCCAAGAGGTTGGTTGTTCATGTTATGAAAATATCATGTTTATGATAGATAAAAGTATTGCATATTTTCTACATTTGTAGTTTAATATGGATTAAGTTTTTAGTACCTTAAAGTAATATTATTATTGTACTATGTGGTTGCACTTTTATCACATATTTAAATCTTCCTAAAATTGCTGTAATTGAGTTTGTTTAATAATGTACCTTTATATTACTACAAGACTTGCAAAAAATGAGGCTCATAATAGATATAGAGAGTAGAGTTACTACCTGGCAGGGAAGATAAGAAGAAAGTGAAATATAGAAAAGTGATTTAATCTCACTACTGTAGTTTTATAAAATTTAATTTGTTTTTACCCTAGCACAGCAGAATTTCATGCTGATAACAAGCTACTGAATTAATAAATCCATTGCAACTATTGAGAATTTTCCCCTAATAACATAATGAATGCTAAGCATTAAGAGAGAAAAGGAAAGACATTCTTTGTATAGATGTTACCTCTAGCAGATCTACATCCCTAAGCATAGGAAAAATGCCAGCATCATACCCTGAGCAATATTCGTGTGAAAATAATTTGTGCATCTCAATAAGAATATTGTATTCCACACAAAAGCATGCTATTTCCTGGAACATATTTGCTTATTTTCCAATTGGAAAGACATTTAGAGGTCTATTTTGTTATCATTATGTGTGCTTAACTCCAATTACAGTTAATGGGAGTTGTGTGTCTATAGTCACAGTAGCCCCTGAATTACTTTAACATTATTGCTTTCCATTACCATCCTTGTTAAAATACTTTCATCTCTTTTGCCGAAGTGAACTACCATGGTAATATGGGTTTCTATTCTCTTTGCATGGATTTATTTGCATGTAATAAAGGATATAGATTACATAATGTGACCTGTTTCTAGTTTGAAGATTATGTCATTGAGATTGGAAAAGGGCTAGAACTATTTGTTAGGTGGAAGTAATTGACTGTCTTCTAGACATGCATTTTTGAACAGTACTCTTGTATGCGATTCTGTTGGAATCAAATACTGTTTGATATAGATTAATATTTATGGTTTCTTGTGGAAGCCAATTTTGTAAAAACATGTAAAACATATGAGAAAATTAGATTAACAAACTATAACTACTACACTTTATTACCAATAGCCAATAAACTACATTTAATTTCAATTATTTGTATTTTTGACAAGGCAAAAATAATGAGAATAAAAGTGTTATAAAACCTCTATGTAGATTTGGTGATACTCTTTTTTTTTTTTTTTTTTTTTAGTGCTGGTCTCTTCTGTATTTCCAGAAGAAAAGTTGTCAGCTAGTAGAAAAAGTGATCAGGAAACAGAGAAAAATCTTTAAGATTTTTAAAATCTTTAAGAAAATGAGGAACCTGAGGAGAACTCTTAAAAACATCATTAGGGTTGCTCAGTTGGTTGGAGTGTCATCCCATAAACCAGGAGATTGTCAGTTCAATCCCAGGTCATGTTATATACCTGGGTTAGGGGTTCATCCCTGGTCAGGGTTCATGCAGAAGGCAACTGATCCATGTTTCTCTCTCACATCTATGTCTTTCTCTCTCTCTCCCCCTCTCTCTCTCCTCCCTCCCTCTCTCTCTTCACCCCCCACCTCTCTCTAAAATCAGTAAACATATCCTTGGAAGAGGGTTACAAAAAACCATCATTCAGGACTTTAGAGTCACTTGACTAATTGGTACTCAACAAATAGACACCTACCTAGCCTTACTAAGGAGAGCCTAGTTAGTACACATTGGGTATGTCTTCCAACTGTGCCTTTTCTTTTCCAGGATGTTTTGTGATGATTGCATGCTGTAGAGATCCAAAATGTGCCCTAAAATACATGTTTGAAATGAAAATATAAATTATGGAAGGTTATCTCCACTGGATATAAAAACATATTATGAGGCTGAAATAGTGCAGTCAGAAGGTACTGGCACCAAAATAGTCAGAAAAGTACTTAGGTCAATGGAAGAAAAATGTACCTTAGCACAGATAACTGATGATAAAAGAGATATCATGAGTCAGTGTAGAAATTCATGATTATTCAACAAATAGAGATGGAACAACCCATTTCCTCTTTGCAAGAAAAAAAAATCAAGCAAGCAATGTGGAAATGTATCTGACATGGCACAAAATAAATTCTAAATCATTTCAATAATCAAATATAAAAACAATTCAAGTCTTAAAGAAGAGATAAAGTTGAATGCATATCAGGTGTATTTGGCTACAGAAAGACTTAATTTTACATACTTAGCAGTGTCACTTCAGTTACATGAGAAACACAGTTCTTCTTGCCGATGCAGTAAAGAATTACAGATCAGAAAGCCTATTAGCATTCAAGCAGGGTTTCTTAGTGATATGTTCTCATGGAAGAGAATGGGCCTTGCTGAGGTTGAGAGTGAAAGGCATAGATTTAGGGAATGGCAAGGTAAGGGTGTCAAGAGTCAGGGGCAAGGGTGGCAAGAGCATCGGATCCTTTGTTCTGAGGATCTATACCATTGGCAGGCAAAGAAGTTACATATTGATTGGCGGGGAAAGGTAGTGCCGGCTTTCCTAGGGGGACGTGTCTACCCAAACTTCGGTATGTGTGAAGGTCCGTTAGCCCAAATCCTTACCCTGATCCAGACTACTAGTTTGGTCATCTTGTTGCAAAACAGATACGTGACGGGAGGCAGTTAATTAAAGTTGGGGAAGTTACCCAAAGTTATTTATGGGCTCTTTCTGTAAGTACTAGGGACTCCCTCATGAAGGAGACAGTGAACAGAGGTAGGCAATTATATGAGGTTGTTATATGGACTTGTTTGGATACTATGGGCTCCCTCCTTTTTCCCCTTCCAGGCATTGGGATGAAAACACAGTTTCAAGGCTTCCTTTCCTGGATAGTGAAAGTGATAGAATTTCAAGGGCTTCCCTCCTCCCATGCTAACATAGTGGTTCTTGTGATATTGAAACAGCTGGCAATATTACTGGATCAGGTTCAGGGCTACTGAGTTAGCGGATGAGACCTGTCTCCCTCCTCTTCCCTGCCTTGGTTTGCTATTTATCCTACCTAACACTTCCACACATGGTATATATAAAGATACAACTATAGGATGTTCACTGTCAGGCTTTTTATAATAAAAACAATGGGTACAACTTAAATATCTAACAGTAGAGATATGTTTAATCAAATTGTGGTTTATTTATATAATATAAAGGAAAGTAGCTTTAAAAATCATGTTTTCAATCTCATGTTTCAGAACTTTAATGACATGGAAATTTTCTACAATAAAATGTTAATGAAATATTAGAACACCAAATTGTTTGTGAAGTTTGATCTCAACATATTTCTTTTCTTTTAAAAAGTCACTATTCGGATGAGAGTTAAAAGAATGAATCTGGTCAACAAATAGAGCAATTGGCTGTCCTCTACCAAGTGGTTAGGCATAAGCCTAATTCAGTTGCCACCTTCTAGTCATTTCTAGGGGATGACATGCTGTATAATTGAGAATCCCTAAAATCACAGAATAAAACAACTATAAATCAAACAGTTTTGCAATCATGGACACAAGGGAAAACATTTAAGTTCATATTATAATATTTTGGTATAAAAGTCTAAAATTATCTTTATCAGGAAGAAATAAAAAAGTTCCTGGAAACAAATGAAAACAAACACAAAATAGTCCAAAACCTATGGGACACAGTGAAGGCAGTACTGAGAGGGAAGCAATACAGGCCTACTTAAAAGAGGTAGAAACATTTCAAATAAACAACCTAACCCTACATCCAAAAGGACAGGAAGAAGAACGACAAGCAAAGCCCAGAGTGAGCAGAAGGAAGGAAATAAACAATATGAGAGCAGAATTAAATAACATAGAGACTAAAAGAACAATTCAAAGGATCAATAAATCCAGGAACTGGTTCTTTCAAAAGATAAACAAAATGGACAAGCCTTTAACCACACTCATCAAGAAAAAAGGAGAGAGGATCCAAATAAAGAAAATCAGAAATCAAACAGGAGAGATGACAACTGATACCACAGAAATGCAAAGGATCAGAAGGAATTACTACAAACAACTATATACCAAAAAATTTGAAAACCTGGGTGAAATGGACAAATTTCTCAAAAAATATAATCTTCCAATGCTGAATGAAGAAGAAGCAGAAAATTCGAACAGACTGATAATAGCTAGTGAATCTGAAGCAGTAATCATAAAACTCCCAGCACACAAAATGCCTGGACTGGACGGTGTCACAGAATTTTACAAAACATTTCAGGAAGAGCTAACCCCCATCCTTCTCAGACTATTCCAAAAATTCCAAGAAGAGGAAGACTCCCAAAGTTTTTTTGAGGCCAGCATCATCTTAATCTCAAAACCAGATAAAGACACAACAAAGAAAGAAAACTACAGATCAATATTGCCGATGGACGTAGACACTAAAATCTTCAACGAAATATTGGTGAACCACATCCAGCAACACATTAAAAAGATCATACGACATGATCAAGTGGGGCCCATCCCAGATATGCAAGGATTGTACAATATTTGCAAATCAAGAAATGTAATATATCACATAAACAAAAGGAAAGACAAAAATCACACAACCTAATCAATAGATGCAGAAAAAGCGTTTGATAAGGTATAGCACCCATTTATAATAAAAACAGTAAGCAAAGCAGGAGTAGAGGGAGCGTACCACAATGCAATAAAGGCCATATATAAGATACCTACAATCAACATCATACTCAGCAGGCAAAAACTTAAAAGCTTTCCCAGAAACGAGGCAAGGGTTTCCACTTTCACCACTTCTATTTGACATAGTATTGGAAGTCCAAGCCACAATGATCACACAAGAAAAAGAAATAAAAGGCATCCAAATTGGAAAGGAGGAAACTGCCATTTAATGGCATAAAACTGCCATTGTTTGCAGATGACATGATAGAGTACATAGAAAAATCCTATAGACTCCACCAAAAAATCACTTGACCTAATTAGTAAATTTGGCAAAACTGCAGGATACAAAGTCAACATTCAGAAATCAAAGGCATTCTTGTACACCACAAATGAAATATCAGAATCAGAAATCAGAAAAAAAAATCCAATATGCTATAGCAATAAGAAAAATAAAATACCTAACCAAGGAGGTAAAAGACTTATACTCAGAAAACTAAACAACACTGAAGAAAGAAATTAAGGAAGACACAAATAAATGGAAGCATATACCATGTTCATGGATTGGAATAATTAACATAATCAAAATGTCCATACTACCCAAAGCAATTTATAGATTCATTGCAATCCCTATTAAATTACCAATGACATATTTCACACATATGGAACAAATATTTCAAAAATTTATATGGAATCACAAATGACACTGAATAGCCTCAGCAATTTTGAGAAAGAAGAACAAAGCAGGAACGATCACAATACCTGATATCAAACTATACTACAAGGCCACCGTAATCAAAACAGTTGGGTACTGGCATAAGAGCAGACACATAGATCAATGGAACAGAATAGAGGGCCCAGAAATAAACCCATGTCTTTATGATCTATTAATATTTGACAAAGGGGGCTGGGCTACAAAATGGAGTAAAAATAGCCTCTTCAACAAATGGTGTTGGTAAATCTGGACAGCAACATGCAAAAAAATGAAATGACCACCAACTTCGACCATACACAAAAATAAACTCAAGATGGGTAAAAATAGTTAAATATAAGTTGCAACACCATAAAAATCCTAGAGGAGAACATAGGCAGGAAAATCTCAGATATTACATGCAGCGATATTTTCACGGATAAGTCCTCTAGAGCAAAGGACATAAAGGAAAGAATAAACAAATTGGACTTCCTCAAATTAAAAAGCTGCTGCATAGTTAAGAAAACATCAGCAAAATGAAAAGAGAACCAACCATATGGGAAAATATATTTGCCAGTGATACCTCGGGCAAGGGTTTGCTCTCCAAAATATATAAAGAACTCACATGACTCCACACCAGGAAGACGAACAATCCAATTTAAAAATGGGCAAAGGACCTGAACAGACACTTCTCCAAGGACATACAGAGGCACATGAAAGGATGCTCAGCATCACTAGCCATTACAGAGATGCAAATTAAAACCACAATGAGATACCACCTCACACTGGTCAGAATGGTCATCATAAACAAAATAACAAACGAGTGTGATGTGGATTTGGAGAAAAGGGAACCCTAGTGAATTGTTGGTGGAAATGCAGACTGGTGCAGCCACTGTGGAAAACAGTTTGGAATTTCCTCAAAAAGCTAAAAGTGGAACTTCCTTTTAACCTGGCTATTCCACTGCTGGGATTATACCCTAAGAATCCTGAAACACCAGTTCGAAAGAATCAATGCACCCCAATGTTCATAGCAGCACAATTTACAATAGCCAAGAATTGGAAGGAGCCTAAGCACCCATCAGTAAATGAGTGGATCAAAAAACTGTGGTACATTTACACAATGGAATACTATGTAGCCAAAAGGAAGAAGGAGCTGCTATCCTCAAGACAGCATGGATGGAACTGGAGAGCATTATGCTAAGTGAAATAAGCCAGGCTGTGAAATACCATATGATCTCACCTATAAATTGAACCTATTCAACAAAACAAAGATATGAGCAAAATGGAATCAGAAACATGGAAATAAAGAACAATCTGACGGTAATGAGAGGGGAGAGGGATAACAGGGGAAAGAAGGGGAAGGGTCATCAGGGGACATGTATAAAGGACCCATAGACACACACAATGGGTGGGCAGAGGTCCAGATTGAATGTGGGAGTTTGGGGTGGGTAGGACAAGGGATATTAATGGCGGGAAAATCGGTACAACTGTAATTGAACAGCAGTAGGAAAAAAGAGAAAAGAAAAGAAAAAAAGATTTTTTATAATTAAAAAATAAAATTATCTTTATCAGTGTTTGGAATGCAAGCAGCTACTCAGTAGACATTTCCTGAAGCATCCTAAAATTTTCTTGGTCTTGTTAGCCTAAACTCAGTAAACCCAGTCTTCTATTTGCTCAGTATAGTGGAAGCAGCGCCTTATCCATTGGTAGTCAATCTTCCACATCCTCACTTTTGAAGAGCGTTGGAGAAAACAGAGCTCACATTAAATTACAGAGGGTTTCTTTTACTTTCTTTTCTAGCCAACTAATTTGCATTAAAATGAGATATTTGTAATACAATGTGCAGTATATACCAGGCACACTTGTTTTAAGTTACCATGCTGGGAGTTTATACTGCATTATGTTAGGTTGCCATTGATATACAACTACATGTCTATGAAGCACCAGGAAGGAAACAATTCTTCCATAGACAACAGATGGACACCTAACCTGGGGGTAAATGAGTAATTGACATGGCCTTTTTATCACAGTTTTTCTGCTTTAACCTGACTTATTCAGGTAGTATACAAGATGCAGCTTTTTATATTTGGTATACACTCACTTTGTTAGACGATTAATTGCCCATTCCCAGGTTACACACCCCAGGCTTGCGTCCTTCAATCTATCTCACATTACGTTTGGTTTCAGCCCTATCTACGATATGCTTATTCCTCAGTTATTGCATTTGACAAAGTTTTCAGTAAGAAGGAAATTAATGGTGTTTATTTAGCTATTGTGCTGAAACTTTGTGACATGCAGGTATTTCATGGATGATGTGCTTTGTGTATAGTTGTTGAATAAATGATTGCACAAATGAATTTTAAAACAATACAGTAATGGAATTAATTAATTTCCTGCAGGACTCAGTTGGGAAGATTTTGAGATGATGTCAAATCAATTTATGCTCAAAAAAAGCATAAACCTTGTTCTTAAGAGCAGAGAAGCCTTGACATTGGTTTCGGCTGGTTAACCTGATATTCAGAATATGCAGAAGCATGTTAAAGCTGGACCATGTATTTATAGTCTCTTTTGGTGGGGGGGTGGGTTGGAATATTGTTTTAATTTTAGCCATTCTTTGTCCATAGAATGCACATTTTCACATGACTCCATTTGTCTCTTCAACCTCATGCTATGACCAGTCTCCCTCTGTAACAGCAGAATCCATTCACCTTCACAGGAGCCATATTTTGTAAAGGCAAGCCTTTCCTGACCAAAGAGAATCTGTTAACATATACATATCCAACTGTGATGGATTTGGAAGCTAAATTTTGGGACTAACATCTCAGGCTTTACTGCTGCATTAATCTTTGTGTTTACAAACAATAGAAAGCCTTAATGAATTCCTAGACCCTCAGGATGTACTAGAATTTCTAGGCTTTCTTATTCACTCTAATATGTCACCTCATATATTAATAAAATGGAATCAGAGGAAGATTATGACAAATCATGTAACCTCCATCCTCTAATGAAATGTTTTTGCATGGTATCTCCAAGTATAGAAAAACACACAGATGTCTCCCTCATCTTCCTACCTCATCTTCATCTCTTTGATTTCCAAAAAGACAATAGGCACATTGGAAAAGATAAACACTAACAGTGCCCTCCACATCGTGTCAGGTAAATACATAGTGTTTTAAACTATTGACTTTTTGGAGGAGAGGTCCCTGTTTTTACCGTGTAAACTACTGTAGAATCAGTAGTGTTGGGAGAATCACATAGGTTAGAAAAGATAATTTGGTCCATTCTGGGTCTCCTGGAGCTCTCAAATCATACAACATGTGTACCTGCTTCTCCCACCTGTGTTTCCAAAATGGAAATGCAATCACCGAAATTACTGCATTAGCTCTCACTGCAATAATATCTAACATTTCCTCCTTTATCATAATGTGGTGCCAACTATGTGCCCTGACCTTATGAGGGTCGGGCCACTGATTTTTACTCCTTAGTATTTAATACTATAAATATAGAAGTTTTTTATCTCAAAAAAAATCATTGATTCTCAATCTCTGCTTCAAAGAAGACATTAATCCAAGCATGAAACATTATCATAATTAGATTGCAAGCTCTACTAGAATGTGAAGAGAGATGAATATATATATTTGTTATATATACATATAACATTATCTTCTAAATTATACTGTGTCCTGATCCATACAAGCCTAGAGAATAAATATATATTTTCTACCTAAAATAGTTTTAATGTAAATACAGAAAATTGTAAATCACAAAATTCAGATCAGTCATTGCTGTCATTGTTTCTAATGGCATTTTTTTCATAAACAAGGTTGTAGCTTGATATTTTAAAAATATTAAGTGGTGACCTTTACAGAATTGCTTCCTCTTATAATTATCTCATGAACATAGGGGACTGATTAGGTACCAAATAATTAAAAGAAAGAGAAGGAAGAATGAAAGTGAGCAAAGAAGGGAGGAAATATAGAATATTTCTCTTTTATGTATGCCAAGAGCTGGATTTGGACCTTGAACCAGTGTTTATGTTGCCTTCCAAAAGCTTCAATGTCCTTCCCTCAGTTCATTTTGACATGAAAGTTTATTTTGTCACACCAAATGCTACCAACATGTTGCAGGTTGACATAAACCCTCACATCACATCATTTAATGGGCAGTGAGGGATTGTGTGGGGTGCCAGTGGCATTCCTGCAGTGAATGTGAATGCCAGTTTGACTTTAATGTGTAAGACTACCGAAGTGCAAGCCTCTTTTTTGAGCTGGGACAATCCTCTGTGATTGGTATCATTCTCATATCTGATAGGTTTAACACTGAATGCTTACCTGGTAGCAATGCAGTGATAACTGTTACATTATAAGCTCACTTTTCAATGTCTTTTAAGAAGTCCCAAACCATACTGCATGCAAACCAGTGACATCTAAGTAATAAGCCTTTTATCTAGGAAAGTTATCATCACATTTTTAGCTGAATTGTGATCCATATCACAAACTAAATTCTGCATTTTTAAAATAGTATCTTTAGAAGAATACCCAAATAATCCATCACTCAGATATATCTCTGGAAAGAGAAAATGCCTCTTTCATTCTCTCCTCTCAGTGATATTATTGCATGTAAGGCACTTTAAGTTTATAGCTTGTTGGCTCGGTGCACTCACACCAGGGTGTTAATGAGCCCAAGGTCATGGAGGCCAGTTAGCTTTCTTTGCTCTGTGTGCTAACCACAGGCTACTGGGAGTCAGTCAGGAGACACCAGCACAGATGAAAAAGATACCATGGCAAAATCTCAGCACTTCTCACAGTCCATCCTTCTCCTGGGACAGATAGGTGTCTTCCTTTTATATCATCATCTTAGGGAATGAATAGTAGCTTGGGAGGCTCCAACATTTACCTCTGAACAAAGAGGCTTGCCATTTAGGCATTAACTTTGCATTATAATCCCCCATCATACAATTGATTTGCCCTGTAACCTTCATTAGTAAAGCAGAGATAATAGGATAGAATGAAATGGGTTTATCTCTCAGGGATGTTGTGTGAATTAGCAAATTAAGGAGTATGAAGTGTTAGCATTTATGTAAGTGCTGGTGGTTGCCATTATCTCTAGGGACCTAGTCTCATTCTAAATACAGACTCTAAGTATACTATGCTTTTGTCCAAAAGGGATTTTCACCCATATCAATTACATTTAAGCTGAGCCTAAAACAGAGGTGATAATAACATAGTAGTGATCATCTCAATGCAGAGCTGTAAACCTTTTTCCTATAAAGCTAAAACTATTTCAGCAACTTTCAATACTTTAAAACTTTGCTTTCCAAGCTTTGTGCCAACAGTTATCTCTACAGTGATTACTTTTCCTGTGATGGTTGAGGGGAATGGGACCTATTCATTATTCATCCCCATTATGACTATGTAATGTATTGAATTTGTTTACATCATACAATCAGGCAAAAACTCGGTAGCTGGTTTGATTGCCACATATTGCAATCATTGTAAAAAAAATTTAAAAACTCTTTTATGCTCTGCCCACGCTGGTGTACTCTAGAGGTAACCAATATACAGATTGAAAACTCATGGGGAATTGAAGTACTTACGAATAAATTTTGTTGTCGCCTGCTATTTCCAAGGGAATTGTGCTTGAGAAAATTCTTCCATTTCTTGTATCATTCTGACTTCACTTACCAGGAAAAGCTATTTAGTGCTGATTGCAGAACTCTTGAACTCAGCCGGGCAGCTGCAGTGTGAGCTTCTCCAAGCTGGGATCCTTGTTAGCTATTTACATATTCATTGCAAGCGATTTTTTTCATGACTATTTGCAACCCTCTCTCCACCTGACGCGCTGTAATAGCTGAGGTCTAAAGCTCACCATGCTTTTGGTTCTTTTTCTCTTTGTCTTACAGATAACAGACGGGCACCTTTGGAAAGGTCACGCTCTCGCCACAGTGGAGCTATCTCATCTAAGTGATTCCTGATGCCAAAGAATATAAAAATATTTAAATATACAAAATCACACATTTTGGGAAGGACAAGACACACACTCAAGAGACGGAGAGGAAATATGTGCATTTCTGCAATGATCAAACTAAGCCAGATGAAATAATCTACATTTGTAAAGCTACTGCAAGACTCCTCCCACAATTAAACTAATACGAACATAATTATTAAGATTAGAAAATGTGTGTTCCATTTTAGCTTAAAGATGTGTGCTACTTGGTATTGTGTGTGACCTGATGGTGATGGTGAAAAGTGTAAGAAACTGAAGAGTTCTGAGGCTTTCATAAATTCCCAGTTTGTCAGAAATTTACAATGTTATATTTGCAGGTCACCCCCCCCAAAAAAAAGGAAGAGAAAAAAGGAGCAGAAAGCACTAATTACTCAATATCTGCCTCTGATTCTTGCTACACAAAAAAGGAAAAAGCTAATGAAAATGTACATGTTAATGATTTGGAGAGGCCCTAATGGTGCCTGCTCCGTAAGAGAAGCCATTTTGGAAACTCAAAAAAGTACTGCTTCGGCCCCATCAAGTTATGTAGAATCTTATCTCAAATGAAAGCTGATATATTCATCTACTTTGACTGAAATTAAACTTATCATTAATCTAGAGTTTCAGCATGATGTTTCAGGCACTTACTGTTTCTAAAAATAAACGAAAGTTTACCAGAAGCAGTTAATATGATTTAAGTTTTATTTAAGGAAGTGTTTTCCAATTATGCATATATATCTACTTTCTACAAATACTTTATATAGCTATTTTTGAGAAAGACTTCACATTTTAATGTTTATGCTAAGGAAGAACCTGGAAATGCTATTACCTTTATTTAGATTTTTAAAGGTAAATATTCATTCCTAATCTCTGGGATTTATTTCTTCTCTCTGTTGCTTCTTTCTCCCATGACCCCCTTGAAGGCAGGGAATAGAATTCTAGAAGACCTGAGAGGGAAAAGATTTCTCTCTGCAGGAGGCAGTAGAAAACTGAAAGTTCAATTGTTTTATCTGCCTTTCTACTCCCCTTTTGAATTCTGCCTTGGTGGTCTGAAGAAAAAAATGTATGTATGTGTATATATATGTGCATATATTTATATCTCCTGTTACAGTAATTCCACATCCCAGTGACTAAGTGAACTTTTTAGTTATCATACTTACTTACCTATATTAACAAATTAAAATATTGTTACCATAAACAACTTTAGGAGGAGAATAGGCTCTATGTTTTTCTTAAATCAATGGGAGAATAAGAATTATACATGAGTTGTCTATTATTTTAAAATATGCATTGAAGTAATGTGGTATAACTTCTCTGGAGTGCAATTTTAAGATTAACCCATGCAGATGATTATTGTGAAAGATTTCTTATGTGTATATATCTAATATAGAGAGTCTTATTTCTCCTCTAAAGAACATTGCAGACATTCAGAAAGAACAAAGGACTGACTTGGCAAGTTGGCTCTTGAGATGAAGGAAACAAGTGACCAATAGCTCCTTGTTTCTTTTGTACAGATGCATAATCATTCAAACTGCTGCCTTTTCCTCCACTGAATTCTTACTTGGAAAAATACTTTAAAAAACTCTGAAGCTGCTTACAATAGAAAAATCAAAAAGAATTACAGTATTTGAGATTTTACAGTTTTATCTCAAGAAACACGCATAGGCACTCACAAACAAATTTAAGGGACATATCAATTTCAGAGTTTTTTAACAACAAAATATAGGTTCTACTAATTTATGTAAATACATAGTGTGTGTATTTTTGACTGCACAAAGTCATTTCTGAAATCTTCATGGTATGGCTTCTTTAAATCTTTTCACAGCTTTTTAGTCTGTAGGAAAATGGTATTTTGAAAGATTAAACCTTACTAAAATTTAGGGGCATTTGCCATGCCATATTATCAAGCTGGTCAAGGTAGAAACACTAACATATATCACCTTTTCCAGGTGTGAAATTGCCTTATTTTATATTTTGTGGAAAAAAATGAAGTACTATTATTGATAAATTATATATTTGTATTTAGAGCAATCCCACATGCTTCTCACAAGTATTAGGAAACCTTTCCAGGGTCTTTCATGAAGCTTCAATAACTGAGTTCATGGAATTGCTTCCCAGATTTATAATGGTCCTGCTTTAGCTATTTGCAGTCTGGAGTTAGAAACTGTCACCAAAAAGTACATAGTGACATTTTTAGTAATGAAACAGATTATACCAGGGGTCCCAAATCCCCAACTGCTGAGCAGCGAGCAACTGCTGAGTAGCGAGCAAACCTTTGCTCCCATTACTACGTGAGCTCTGCTACCTGTCCTTCCTACCCCCTACACCCTCTCCGTGGAAAAACTTCCTTCCATGAAACTGGTCCCTGGTACCAAAAAGCTTGGGGACTGCTGGATTATACTAATGGCTTTTGTTGCTTTTTTACTGCCACTTGTGAGAAGCAACAGTTTATGAAGATTTTCTTTGGAATGATTTAAAAAATTACAAAACCCTTAAAATGTTTACTAGTTGTATTAGTTTCTTTTGGCTGCTATAACAAATTATCACAAACTTGGTTGCTTAACACATCAGAAATTTATTCTTTCACAGTTCTGATGACCAGATATCTAAAACCAAAAGTCGTGCTCCCTCCAGGAGCTCTAAAGGAAAATCTTCCCTTGCCTCTTCTGGCTTCTGGTTACCATTGGCATTCCTTGGTACATGGCCACATCTCTCTGCTCTGTTTTCACATCTCCTTCTCCTCTGTGTACCTAATCTCCCTCTGCCTCTCTCTTATAAGAATACGCTTAGGTTAGCATTTATGACCCACTCAGATAATCCAGGATAATTTTATTTGAAGATCCTAAGCATAGTTATGTCTGTAAGACCTTTTTTTCCAAATAAGGTAACATTCACAGCTTCTGGAGATTGGGTTACAAATATCCTTGTTTTTGGAGTTGACCCTTGGTCCACTATAGTTTGTCCTCTGTCCCCCACCCCCAAATTTAGGTCTGTCCCATATGCAACATATCTTCACTCCACCTCAACATTGTCCCCAAGTCTTAACCCATTATAGCTTCATTTATGTTCAAAATTTCATCTAAACATCATCAGTTTAAAAATCCAAATATCATCACCTAAATCAGGTATAGGCAAAATTCCTGGGGCAAAATTCCTCTCCATCTGTGGATCAGAATAAGAAAACAAGTTATCTGCTTCTAAAATACAGTGTCAAAACAGGCATTGGATAATAGTTGTGGACATTGCTATTCTAAAAGGGAGAAAATGGAAAGTAGAAAGGAGTCATCTGTCCCAATGATTTTCAAAATTCAGACAGCAAAATTTCCTTAGGTTTCAAAGCCTGACAATAAGGCTCCTTGTCTCAGGGCTCCACTCTTTAGACCTATAGCTCTGCACTCTTGGTCCATGGATTGAGTCTCTCCCCCTCTGCCCAAGGCTTTCACTTCTGCTTGTGCTTTCATGCTTGGGCCTCTGCCTCTGTGCCTGCAGCTCTACCCTAGGGGTGATCCTTTGCATTGAAGGGTAGCACATGTTTGCAATTTTATCACCCTGTTTTCCACCTGTAAAATTTTAGTAGTCTGACAACTTTCTCTCATTTTGTCCCAGCTCTGTCCCTTACAGGCCAACCTAAAAGCGTTTCTGCTGGTATAACATTCTAAAAATCTCTATGGGCCTCCCACATTGATTTACTAGTGATACAAGAGAGTCCTCATAGATCTTTGCCGGATAACCCCATCTCTATTCCTGACTTCTATTGAGATGGTTGAGGGAATCCATGAGTCAATGCCTAATCACTCCAGCACTAGCCAAAAATCATCTAGCTACATGCTTGGCTTTATCTCCAGAGCACAATAACCTAACAGTGAATCTGCTAATTTTAGCATCTTTTACAATCTGAATAGGCTTAAAATTTCATGAATCATCAAGTGATGGTTTCTTCCTGCTTAATGGTTCTCTCTTCAATTTCTCTCTTTCCTCTGGTATTTTAATATAAGCTCAAGAAGAAACTAGGCCATACCTCTAAGCTCTGCTTAGAAATCTCAGCTAAATATCCAAGTTCATCACTTACAAATTCTACTTTCCATGCAACCATTGGAGACAATTCAGATAAGTCTTATGCTGCTATATAACAAGGATCACATTTCCTCTAGTTTCTAATGAAATGTTCCTCAGTTCCTTCTGAGCCCTTACCAGGAGAACCTTTAATATTTATATATTTGTTTTAAAGATTTTATTTATTTATTTTTTAGAGAGACGGAAAGGGAGAGAGAAAGAGAGGGAGAGAAACATCGATATGCAAGGGATATATCCATTGGTTGCCTCTCGCACACCCCTAACCAGGGACCTGGCCAACAACTCAGGCATGTGCCCTGACCAGGAATCAAATCAGCGGACTTTTGGTTTGCAGGCCAACGCTCAGTCCATTGAGCCACACCAGCCAGGGCTAACATTTATATTTTACAAACAGTTTGTTTAAGGAAATTAATGCTTTTTCTATCACATGCATCACCATTTTTCCAGCTTTTACCCATTACCCAATTCCAAACCCACGTCCACATTTTTAGGTATTTGATATAGCAGAACGTTATTTTCTGGTACCAAACTCTGTATTAGGTCCCTGCGGCTGCTATAATAGATTACTATAAATGGTGTAGCTTAAATCGACAGCTATTTATTTTATTATTTTGGAGGCCAGAAATCCTAAATTGAGGTGTTAACAGGGCTACATGTCCTCTGGAAGCTCTAGGGAAAAATATCTTCGTTGCCTCTTCCATTGTTTTGTGACTCAAATCCCTCTCCGCTGTGTCCTCATATCACTTTTCCCTCTGTGTATCTAATATGCCTCTGCCTCTCTCTCAGAAGGACACTTGCAGTGCCATTTAGGGCCCACCCAGTTAATTCATGGTACCCTCCTCATCTCAAGATCTTTAACTTCATACCTTTTTCTAAATAAGGTAACATCACAGGTTCTGGAATTATGACATGGACATACCTTTAGGGAGCCACCATTCAGCTCACTACAAGAGTTCTTGCATATAAATGTACTTTTTACTTTTAAAATGCATCCTCAGTGTTAAAGCAAAATTCAAGGTTGTCTCTACAAGCTATTGTCTGCACAGGTCACTGCATGCTTTGATGTTAATTGGTTAAATGGGCTATTCCAAAATTTGGTTGATACTATTGCTTCTATGACCAGTTTGCTTGAAAAAATAATTGGTTCTAATTCTGAGCTCATCTCTTTATTCCCCTTTTATGAAGTCTTTGACCAAATGTCTTCTATAATTCATAACACAGGCATAAAACTACCTCTGATACAGAAAGGTTTTTACAAGCTTATTTTAGATATCGTGAATCCTTCAGCTGAAAGGAGAGGTGACAACAAAGCCTGCTTAGAATGGTACTGAGGGAGGTTGTGCCCATGTCCAGACACCCAGAAGTTTTTAGTATAAGTATAACTGTGGATTCATGCTCTCATTTTGCCTTGGAATAAACACCTGTCTCTTTGCAGGACCAAGAATGACTTGCAGTTTATATGTAATGCATACCTACTTATTCAATAAAGTTAAGATATATATTAAATCTTGTGCTGCCTATGATAATTGATATTAAGGATGAGTGACACGGCACAAACTCAAGTATTGAGACAGAATGTAAGAGTGTTCTAGAAAAAGAAACTTCAACTAAACAGAAATGCAAGTGTGTTTCTATAAGGACCTGGTCGAGTGAAAATCATGGGATGTATTCAAAGACACACATACCTGTGGGAAACAAACGATTTTTCTTGAAGTATTGTTTAGCACTGCTTGCCAGAATAGCGGAGAGATGTTTGCACAACTTAAAAGTCCAGATAAGTCATAAGGGTAATTTACATCCTCCAGAGAAACTGTTTCCACAGAAAAGATTTTTATTTATTAATTTTTTTGTCTCATTCATAGAATGAAAGTAAATGGTCTTCAAATGCTCAGAGGAGTAAAAATCTGGAATAAGTAATAAAGGATTATAGATAATTATTCTCTGAAGGACTTTCAAAAGAATTTCTTATCATACGTGGGCCAACTTGAAGATTAAGGTTTGGACAAGGTAATAACCAGGTCTACAAATGATACAATCTAAAGTACCTGGCAAAACCATTGTTTCCCTTGGAATGTTTTTTTCTAGGAATCAAATACATTGGCATTTTCTTCCCCAGTGACCAAAGTAGTCAAATTCCTTAGTAGGGAGTCTGAGAAACAGTATCCACAACTAAGGGAATTGGAGCTTAATGCCAAGAGCTCGAAGGAAAGTAGTGATCTGAAAATTGATATATATGCAATGCATGTAACATGCTGTACAGTTTTGACTTATAATACAAAGAAAGCTACAACCAAAGATCCCATTTACAGACTGAATTTATTTAACTGTCTATAATCCCAATAGCCACAAATGAAATGTTATTACAGTTAGCATCCATTGCAGGGAAAAACAACTCACAATTTCATTAATTATACAAATCTAGACTTTGTTTCTAGTTCTTTCTTAGAGATTGACCAGAGTTAGATTTTTAGCCATGATGGCCTTATATCTTGACTAATAGAAGCTCAACCAATATTTTCACCTATATTTTGGCTAACTAAGATCCAGACAACACTTTCACCTTTTCATGTTTATGAGCAAAGCACAACAGCTATTATCATACAATTTAAAATAGTAATAAACCTCAAGTTTCTCTACTTTGCTATAGCCTCCAGTGTGGCTATTCTAATCACTGAGTGTCCATTCAGTGGACATTGTTTTTCAGGACACAATTATGAATTAAGCATAGCTGATGCCTTCAGGGATTTCACAGTCTAGTGGGAGATGGGACAGGTACAAAAAGAATTGTAATTCAAAGTACCAAGAAAGAGTAATATCAATAAGACCAATGAGAGGTCAGGATAAAACAAACTACTTGTATGTAGAGAGGTGAGATGAGGTAGGTATGTGGGGAGCAGGTGTCAGTATAGATATTTTGGCAGGGTGGCATTTGAACTGAATTCTAAAGGATGATTTGGAAATGTGAAGGTTTTATTCATTCAGTCAATATTTAATGAGCACCTAGTATATGCTAACCACAATGCTAGGGTCTAAGAACATAAAAGTGAACAAGACAGATGTGATCCATATTCTCATGAAACTTACATATTTTTGAGGTGGGAGGGAAGGCATGAGCAGAAGTACAAACTTTGATATGCATGTTCAAGGAATATTGAACAAGTCATTTTAACTGGAGTATTACACCCATGAAAGGCAACAGTGGTCATGTGGTTTGGACTTGATTTTATAAATAGTAGGGAAATACTGAGGGATTTTGAGGAAAGAAATGATATGGAGCACTTAAGGAAGATGATGCTGGAAGGTCTGTGCAGGACAGAGAGGAGAGAGGTCACAAAAGGCTGACTTCATTGGGGGCTATTGCAAAAATGCTTTTTGGTAAATAATGAGGGCCTAAACAAGGGTAGTATCAGTGGGGCAGATCCAAGTGTCATCTAAAGAACTGGCAATAAATTAGGTATTGAGGGTATGAAGAGAGGGAGGATTCAAATCTGAAACCAAGGTTAACAGAATAATTGAACACAAGAAGAGCTCACCTTTGCAGTTGTGATACCAGGGATATGTACAGCTGCAGCTCCGACACTTGATATGATCCCAATATTTGTACTGTTGATTGGTTCATACAAGCTTTATATATAAGGAACATTAAGTCGTAAAGACATAGAGCAGACAGGGGAACATGATTCTGCACAAGAACTTATTCAGTGATATTACAGTGATTATGGTAATAAGGGCAAGGGGAATTTCTCTAGGTTGCATTTTTTCCTTTCCTTCTTATTCTCTTTTTCTCACACTTTCCCACTCCTTTCTCTTTTCTTTTTAATAATGCTGGAAAGCAAAACATTGAATGGATGTTCAAAGACACAAAAAGCTGACAAAGACTGAGTGGGCATTAAAATGTACTGATTCACTGTTGACCTCACAGTGACAGGAAAGGCATTTAGATGAAGTATAATTTATGGAAAAAGCTCTAATTAATTAATAACTAGGACTTCTTAACTGTCTGGTTAATATTTTAAGCCATACATTTAAGAGGTTGTTGAACAATTATTAGTCTCTAGAAGAACAGCAAATTCTCCTATTTTATTATTTTCCCAGGAATCTCTGACTTCTAAACTGTGCCCAAGTCTATTCTTTTTAGACTAAATACCTTTCTATTCAAAGAATCATAAGGTTTCCTTTCTCAGTACATTTAAAGTGCTTGGTACATGCAACACAATGTTTTTTTTAAAACAAATATTATTTCCTTTGGGAAGAGTAGCTGGTTTATGAATTTACTTCATCTTCCCCTCTCGTCCCACAGATATCTTTTGTTATCATCTCTCCATTTTTCTACAAATAACTGAATATCACAATCGGAATTAAGTTGAAAATACCCAAATACTTTGAATTTTTTCTTTGAATAGTTTTTGGAAACCTATCACATGTAATAGTAGTGGCCTAGATTTGTTGACAAAAAATCAGGTAAAGAAGTGTCTTACCTGACTGAACAATTGGTAGCACTTATTGTGGTGCTTGGGGGGATAGAGGAAAGGGCAATGCAAAGGGTCATGAATAAGGTTCCATAGCAGAATTCAGTATAATGATAAAAATGAAAAGTGCCTTTTAGATGTCAATGACCTTTTTACTCCAGAGAATCTGGGACAAAAAGCTGACTTCCTGTGACTTTACATCATGTGATTCTTTGTACTTTTGAAAGAACTTTCACTTTTCATATCCATTATTTCATCATTTTGTTTCTTCATAGTCTACAAACATCCTCAAGTTTCCTCCCTCCAATTAAACAGTAACCTTCTTGCGAACCTCTCATTCAAGGCTACCATTGACCATCTGATTGTCAGTTCCTATTAACTCCCCTTAATCCTCATCCTGCTTACTTTCTCCTACACTTCTTCAAGGTACACCTAGCCCTGTACATTCCTATCACTCAGAAGATTCCTCAGTTCCCTTTATTTGTGGTTGTCTTCACATGACCCCTAAATATAGGTGGTATCTCCTAGGTTCATTTGTATTCTCCCCACCACTGATGTCATCTTAGCCATTTCCATGGCTTCAATAATTTCCTACTAGCAGATGACTCTGAGATATCTCCTAAATCCCAAAACCACTAAACTCAATATATTTCCAACCAAATATGTTATCCAGAAAGCTAATGCTTTTATCCAGGTGCCCTATCATTATGGGCACAACACTTTTCCCAATCTTTTAGGCTAGAAATGACAGCAGCATCTTGTTAATTTCCCTCTCTCCTAATATCCAGTGAAGCATGAACGATGGTCTCCCTGTTTCAGTCCTTTACCCCATCCTTCGCATTGCTAGAGATTGCTTCCTAAAAGCCCTTTCTTGGCCTCCTTCAAAAGTTTTTATTATTCCCCTTAATTAAAATTAGTACGGACTTAAAAGTTCCCAAGACCAGGCTCACACATATAACTTTCAGTCCTTGCCACCATCCCTCCAGCCATGCTGTACTGGATTTATCATTGGAACTTGCCAATGACAAACAAACAAGCATATGATTACATCCCCAACATGTATATACCTATCATGCCATTTTATGTACATACAGTTAAGTCTGGTATGACCGCATTGCCCAACTTCAATGAGGAATGCCACCTTTCTGAAGCCTTCTTTAATGCTCCCTCCTTCATTAAAATAAATTGTGTTATCTATATTCCCACAGCAATCTATTCATACTTCTATATTGCCCTTATTTCATTCTGCCTTCTACTACAGTTGTTTGTCTGTGTCCTTGACTAAAGCCTAAGTTTCTTGATGGTTATGACTGTGTCATTCATCTTTGCACCTTTACACAAAGCCTTTGCTCAATGACTTAATCTGTAGGGTCAATTCTACATGAATTAAACAAATGAAAAGGAATGTTTGGTACAAGTAATGGAAAATCATAGCTAATTTCCTCACCGAGGTAAAAGCATAGACTTCATTATTGTCCTGGGAACTGTGCGCCTGCCTAAGGTCAGCATTGAGGACAAGCTCCTCCAACTGTAAATGACTGGAAGCTGATTTTAGAAGAGTGCTTTCAGGAACTGATAACTGATTGAAGACAAGGAAGAAGGTTTTCTCTCCAAGGTCAAGCTTTTAACAAGTATCTGCAATGTACACTGAGGGATTTGGCTGTAACCCAATTATGCTAATATGTTTTATATATGGGCCTGCAGCATCCAGGAATCACCTCCCTAAACCATTTAATAAGTGTAAATATCAAGGCAGAGTTGTAAATGTGGAACTTATTTGTAATGTGCCAACCTTGTTATTATCAAATGTCATGGGGTATAAGTCACAGCAATTATGCTGCCCACTTTTTACTACATTTATTTTACATTTTAAAAGTGCAGTATATTCCTATCAGCTTCTAGCCTGGCTATGTGTTCTGAGTCACAGAAGGCAGAAACTTTAGGGTCACAGAATTAATAGGCTTCCCTAATAGTAAAGGAACCTCATGGGTCATTGACTCCACGCACTGACACAATGTACTCAATATTAGGCTTCAAGTTGTGGCAACTTGTGGGTTTCTCCATACAAGAGATCTCATGATTTTGAAAACAGAATCGTTGCTTCCTCCTCCGTCACATCACCTGAGTATGTAGATGTGTGTATGCCCTGTTATGAAGAAGCTGATAATTTTTCAGGAAGCCTTCAAAATATTGATTGCCAACTTGATGTGATGCAGTTCTAGAGCCACCTCTTAAGTGATTTTTTTGGCAGGTGAAAGTGAGAGAAGTACACCTCATTTTTCTGGCTTGGACCAGAAAGGCATCCAGTGCACCTAGCCCACAATTCCCTTTTCCCAGTAATCTCTTTGTCCTCCCCCTTTTCCACTTTGCATCAACCACTTAGAAGGGGAAGGGCAACTGTCTCTCTTACTCCATAGAACTAGGCATTCAATGGCAACAGTCCTCCTTTCTTTGAAATGAGTCCTTCTCGTCTGTCTGTAGGCTTCCCTCGTGTTAGGTAGGGAAACTGCTAGGGCACAGAAGTCTGTTGGCCAGTGAATCTATTGTTAAGGGTTTTGAAAAGTACCACTACTTCCAATGTTTCCTTGAAAGACAAGGAACAAAAAGAATAAAATAACACTTAATCCTTGCACCCAAGAGGTTCTTCAATAGCACTGCTTCCCTAATGGTAGCATCCCCTACCGTTTTAGTTTTTAACCATGTTAACAATAGCTATTCATTTGTTTATCACTAATTCCACAAATAACCACTGAGCAACAAATATGTGACAGACACCATTTAATGTGGCCAAAATAGGCATAATCCAGCTCTTCCTCATGAACTTATAGTCAAGCAAAATGTGAGCTATACATACATTGAAGAAAGGTGAATAAAAACAAATAAGATCACTATTTTCCAACTCGCTAATTCCAGTTCAGGACCCTGTGTGGCCCAAGTCTGCCCTAGCAGCTGAGGGCACAAGGAGGGAACCCACACTGGAAAGGCACCTTTCCATTGCCAGGTCACTCACACACATATCCACACAAACACTGGGACAATGTAGACATGCCAATTCACCTCATGTGCACATCTTTGGGGTGTGGGAGGAAACTGAAGTCCCTGGAGAAAACTTACGCAGAAATGGAGAGAACTTGCAGACTCCACACAGAAAGTGGTCCCACTGGGCTTTTTTTTTTTTTTGCCATCAGTGTTAGAACAAAACAACGTTGGACTAAGCGACATTATTCAAGGGCCAGCTGCATATTTAATTTAACCCAATATATCCAACATATTATCCTTTCAATATATAATCAATATAAAAATTATTGGGTTTGTTTTTTTTTTACTTGAGGACATTTTTTCATTTCATTTAGAGAGAGAGGAAGAGAGAGAGAGAAAGAGAGAGATAGAGAGAGAACCATCAATGTGAGAGAAAACCATTGATCGGTTGCCCTCTTGTATGTGCCCTGACTGGAGATCAAACATGCAACCTGGGTATGTGCCCTAACTGGGAATCGAACCTGCAACCTTTCACCCTAGGGAACGGCACTCCAACCAACTGAGTCACATTGGCCAGTGCAAAAATTATTAATGAGACACTTTATATGCTGTTTCATACTATGTCTTCAAACCCCCATGAGTGTTTTACAGTTACAGCACACCTGAATTCAAAAGAAATAGCCACAGTTCCAAAACTCAAGAGCCACATGTAGTTAGCAGCTACCATACTGAATGGTACAGATCTTACCCTCACCCTGTTGCTCAAGACAAGCTCTGTCCTCTCCTTGAAATACATCCCACTTGGTCATCAACTATAGAGACGCTACCTTCCAGAGACCCAGCTCATAACTCACACGCACTAAGTTTTTCTGGATTCTCTCAACTAAAATCTATTTTTTCCTTCTTCCATATACTCATACAAGTCATACATCTTTAAGACTTGTAAGAAGATAATACAATCATTTGTTCCAAAACTCAGAGAGTACCAAGGGATATGCATACAATGATACCTCCCCGCACCAACCACCGTGATTCCTTTCCCTGGAGACAACCAGCGTTATTAAACTTTTGTGTATCCTTGTAGATACGTTTTATGCATATACAAATGAATATGTAAACATCCATTTCTTTCCTCCTTCATTTTGAGCCAAATGGCAGCATACTAAACATACTGTCTTATACCTTACATTTTTATACTTGACAGTCTGTAATGGAGATAATTCTATATTAGTTCATAAAGTGTACCTGTCTCCCTGACAAGGCTGTTAATTCTTAGAGGATATAGATTTTGTTGTGTTTTTTTTTTCCTGTATACTTACATAGCTCTGCACCTTGGACGCTGTTACTCAGTAAATGTTTGTTAAATTGAATTGCTTAAACTATTACCAGATCAATCTCCCTAAAATACTCTTTGGCATGTGATATCAACCACACCCATCAAAAACTCACTAACTTCTAGTTGCCCACAGGACACTCTTCACATTCAAGGACCTTCACAGGCTGAGACACATCCCCTTCTTGATTAATCTTTACTCTCCAGAGACATACCCTTTGCTTTATTTTTTAAGGCAGGGAGAGTGAAGATTATTTATTTCTTTTTTGTTTTTTATGTAAGTTTTTTAAAAATTTAGTCTTTATTGTATTTTTTCCATTACCATTTAGTCCCCTTATACTCCCCCACCACGCCAGCAATCACCATGCTGTTGTCCATGTCCATGAGTCCTTGTTACTTTTCTCTCAATCCCTCCACCCCCTAACCTCCCTGCTCCTGGTAGCTGACATCCTGCTCTCCATGAATGAATCTGTCTCTGTTTTGCTTATTAGTTAAACTGGTTCATTAGATTCCACATATGAGTGAAATTATATGGCATTTGTCTTTCTTTGACTGAGTTATTTCACTTAGCACAATGTTATCCAGGTCCATCCTCACTGTCATAAAGGGTAAAATTTTCTTTTTCACAGCTGAGTAGAATTCCATTGTGTAAAAGTCCCATAGTTGTTTACACTCATCTACTGATGGACACTTAGGCTGCTTCCATAACTTGGCAATTGTAAATAACACTGCAATGAACATAGAGGTGCTAATGATATTTCAAATTAGTGTTTAGGATTCCTTCAAATATATGCCCAGATGTGGAATTGCTGGATCAAAAGGCAGATCCATTTTTAATTTTTTCAGGTATCTCCATACTGCTTTCCATAGTGGTCGGACCAATCTGCATTCCCACCAACAGTGCAAAAGGGTTCCCCGTTCCCACATCCTCACTAGCACTTGTTGTTTGTTGATTTATTCATGATGGCCATTCTGACATGGTATCTCATTGTGGTTTTAATTTGCATTTCTCTGATGATTAGTGACTTGAACATCTTTTCATATGTCTACTTGTCATCTGTGGGTTGTCTTTTCATTTAGTTGATAATTTTCTTTGCTGTGCAAAAACTTTTTATTTTGATGTAGTCATATTTGTTTATTTTTTCTTCTGTTTCCCTTGCCTGGGGAGATAGATCTGATAAAATATTCTTATAAGCAATGTCTGAGATTTTGCTGCCTGTTTTCTTCTATAATTTTTATGGAGTCTAACATTTTAGTCTTTGATCCATTTTGAATTTATTCTTGTACTGGTGTGTGGTGTAAAAAGGTGGTCTAGTTTCATTTTTCTACATGTATCTGTCCAATTTTCCCAATACCATTTATTGAATAAATAATCTTTAACCCATTGTATGTACTTGCTTTCTTTGTCAAATATTAATTGATTATAAAGTTGTGGATTTATTTCTGAGCTCTCTATTCTGTTCCATTGATCTATGTGTCTGTTTTAATGTCAGTATCATACTGTTTTGATTATTATGGCCTGATAGTATGGTTTGATATAAAGTAGCACGAGTTCTCCAATTATGTTCTTCCTCAGGATCACTGTTGCTATGTGAGACCTTTTGTGGTTCCATAAAGATTTTTGAAATATTTGTTCTAGTCTGTGAAATATGTCATTTGAATATTGATAGGAGTTGCATTGAATCTCTACATTGCTTTGGGTACTACGGACATTTTAACGATGTTAATTCTTCCTATCCATGAACATAGTACATGCTTCCACATATTTGTATCTTTTTATTTTCCTCCTTCATTGTCTTATGATTTCCTGAGTACAGGTCTTTTACATCTTTGGTTAGGTTTATTCCCAGGTATTTTATTCTTTTTGAAGCAATTGTGAATGGGATTGTTTTCTTAATTTCTCTTTCTGTTACTTCATTATTGGCATATAAAAATACAAATGATTCTGGATATTAATTTTTATCCTGCTACTTTGCTGAAATTATCGATCAGTTCTAGTACTTTCTTGGTGGAATCTTTAAGATTCTCTATGTACAGTATCATGTCCTTTGCCAATAATGATAGTTTTTCTTCTTCCTTTCCAATTTGAATGCCTTTTATTTCTTCTTCTTATATGATTGCTGTGGCCAGGACTTCCTGTATTATGTTGAATAAGAAAGATGAAAGCAGACATCCCTGTGTTGTTCCTGATCTTAAGAGGAATGCTTGTAATTTTTGCCAATTGAGTATGATGCTAGCAGTCGGTTTGTCATATATGACCTTTAAAATGTTTAAGTATGTTCCCTCTAATCCCACTGAATTGAGAATTTTTATCATAAATGGGTGTTGGATTTCATCAAATGCGTTTTCTGCATCTGTTGATATGGTCATGTGGTTTTGGTGCTTAATTTTATTTATGTGGTGAATCGCATTTATTGATTTGCAAATATTGTACCTAATGCATTCCTTGAATAAATCCCACTTGATCATGGTGTATGAGATTTTTGATACATTGCCATATTTGGTTCGTTAATATTTTGTTGAGGATTTTAGCATCTATGTTCTTCAAGGATATTGGCCTCTAATTTTCTTTCTTTGTAGTGCCTTCATCTGGTTTTGAAATTAGGATAATGCTGTCTCATCAAATGAGTTTAGGACCCTGCCTCCCTCTTGAATATTATGACATAGTTTGAGAAAAAGAGATGTTAGTTCTTTTCAGAATTTTTGGTAAAATTGACCTGTAAAGCCATTCAGTCCATGGCTTTTGTTTGTTGTGACTTTTTTGATTACTGCTTAATTTTAATTGGTAAAATCTGTTTATTCATATTCTCTGATTCCTCCTGATTTAGTTTTGGCAGATGATATGTTTCTAGTTATTTATCCATTTCATCCAGGTTGTCCAGTTTGTTGGCATATAATTGTTCATAATATTTTCTTACAATCCTTTGAATTTCTTTGGTGTCAGTTGTTATTTCTTCTCTTTCATTTCTGATTTTTTTTTAATTTGGGTTCTTTCTTTTTTTCTTGATGAGTCCGGTAAAAGGTCTGTTAATCTTGCTTACCTCTTCAAGGAACCAGATTTTAAATTCATGGATCTTTTGTATCATTTTATTTTTAGACTCTATTTCATTTATTTCTGCTCTGATCTTCCTTCTACTCACTTTGGGCTGTATTTGTTGTTCTTTTTCAAATTCCTTTAAGTATGAAGTTAGGTAGTTTATTTGAGCTTCTTCATGTTTTTTTCTTTTCAGATAGGCCTGTAATGCTATCAATTTCCCTCTTAGAATTGTTTTCCCAGTGTCACACAAATTTTGGGTTGTTGTGTTCTCATTTTCATTTGTTTCAAGGCAACTTTTGATTTCTTCCTTAATCTTGCTGTTGACTCATTCATTTTTTAATAACGTGTTATTTAGTTTCCAAGTTTTTTCAAGTTTTTCAGTGTTGTTGTTTTTTTGTGATTGATTTCTAGATTCATGATATTGTGGTCAGAGAAGATGCTTGATATGATTTCAATCTTCTTAAATTTATTGAGAATTCTTTTGTGTCCTAACATGTGGTCTATCCTAGAACACATTCCTTGAGCACCTGAAAAGTATGTATATTCTGCTGCTTTGGGATGAAATGCTCTGAATATATCAATTAAGTTCCTTTGATCTAGCGTGTCATTTAAGGTCACTGTCTCCCTGTTGATTATCTGTCTGGAAGATCTATCCATTGAAGTCAATGGGGTATTAAAATCTCTGACTATGACTACTTCTGTGGATCTTTCCCTTTAGGCCCATCAAGATTTGCTTCACATATTTAGGTGTTCCTATGTTGAGTACATACCTGTTTACTAGGGTTATATCCTCTTGTTGGATTGATCCCTTTATCATTATGTAGTGTCCTTCTTTGTCTCTTACTCTAGCCTTGATTTTAAAGTCTATTTTATCAGATATAAGCACTGCTACCCCAGCTTTTTTTTCTTTTCCATTTGCATGAAATATCTTTTTTCCAGCCCTTTACATTTAGTCTGTGAGTATCTTTCCATCTGAGATGGGTTTCTTGGAGGCAGCATATATATAGGTCTTGTTTTCTTATCCATTCAGCTACTCTCTGTCTTTTTGTTGGGGCATTTAAACCATTTACACTTAAGGTGATTATTGATAGATACGTATTTTGTGCCATTTTATTGTTAGACTGTTTTCCTCTTTTTTTTCCCCTTTCTCTTTTTCTTCTTCTTAAAGCAAACCCTTTAACATTTATGCAGTGCTGGTTTGGTGTTAACAAAATCCATTTACCTTTTCTTGTCTGGGAAGCTCCTTGATTTTCCTTCAATTTTAAATGATCACCTTGCTGGTTAAAATAGCCTTGGTTAGGTCCTTTCTTTTCATCACCTTGAATATTTCACACCACATTCTTCTGGTCTGAAATATTTCTGTTGAGATCAGATGACAGTCTAATTGGTACTTCCTGTAGGTAACTACCCACTTTTTCTATTGCGACTTTTAGGATTCTCTCCTTGTATTTAAGCCTTGTCATTTTCATTGTTATAGGTCTCCGTGTAGGCCTCTTTGGGTCCAACTTCTTTGGGACTCTCTGACCTTCATAGACTTGTGTATGTTTTTCCTTTACCATATTAGGGAAGTTTTCAATCATTATATCTTCAAATAGGTTCTTGATCCCTTGCTCTGTCTCGTCTCCTGGTATCCCCAAGATGCAGATGTTGTTTCACTCCATGTTGTCCAAAATGTTTCTTAACTTTGCCTCAGTTATTTAAGTTCTTTTTTTCTTTTTCTTACAATCCTTTGTATTTCTTTGTATTTCTTCTTGGGGTTGTTTTCTACCTTGTCTTCCAGGTCACTGATTCACTCCTCTGCTTCATCGACTCTACAGTTTATTCCATCTAGCATATTATTTATTTCAGAAATTGTATTCTTTATTTCTGACTGGTCCTTTTTCATGGTTTATAAGTCTTTTTTCATGTTGTTGAGCATACTTATAATCATTACTCTAAACTCTCTGATAAATTGCTTGTCTCCACTTCATCTAGTTCTGGAAAATTCTTGTTCTTTCATTTGAGGTTTGTTTCTTTGTCTTCACATTATGGCCTCCTCTTTGTATTTGTTTCTATGTATGAGGTAGATCTGCAAAGAGTGTGGTGTAGGCCTTTGTCAGATACTGCTTGTGGCTGCCCCTGATCAATCTGTTTGGAGCTATCAGAAATCCACGGCATGTACCTCTCTCTCTTTGGCCTGTTTGTGTTCAGAAAGAACCAGGCTGTGCACAAAGGTCAGCTTTAATCAGCACCAGGCCCAGGGAAGTGTCAGCTGAAATCTCATAGAGCTCCCAGGGATCTCCTGTAGTTTTTAAACTAATCAATGATATAGTCTCAAGGTGTAATCTGCTGCCTGGCTGAAGCTCCACAGGGTGGGTAGAGTAATTCCTGCAGATGGGGCTATTGCTTCCCCTCAGGCTTATGCCATTCAGAGAGGAGTGCTCTTCCTAAGATGGCTTTTGCTGTTTCTTGTCCACTCTTCTTTCCCTCTGCCAAACCCCAGGGTAAGTGGTTGCCAATGAGATTTTGTGTGTTGGCTCTTTAAGAGACTCTCTGATTCTCCAGCTGTCTCTCCCTGGCATACAGAAATCCTGCTGCTTTTCACAGCTGGATGTTATCTGGGTTCCATTCCGGCTCTGGTGCTAAAGGCTGGGGAGCCCAGTCTTGGGTTTAGACCCCACACTCCTTAGGGGACTCCCCCAACTGCCCAACTGCTGAAATATCCCTCTGGATTTTCAGCTTCTGCCCATGGGATCCCAGCCAGCCCTGAGGTGCCTCCTCCACATACCCTACCAGTCACAATGTGGTGAAGTGGTTTCTTCTGTCTGTCTTTGGTTATAAGGCTTCTCTCCAGCTAGTGTTTAGTTGGTTATTCAGGATGATTTCCCTACAGTTTAGTTGTAATTGCAGTTTGGTCCTAGGAGGGGGTTCATGTAGCTTCAACTTACTCCCCTGCTATCTTGGATCTACCCTTTGCTTTAACCAATATGTGTCCTCAATGGAGCTTTGCTATAGGATGGTTGTATGGTTGTTTATGTGTGTGTGTACACATGCATGTGTACATGCACATGAATTTTACCAGTATATTCCCAACTAGAACATACACTTCTGAAACACCAGTTATGTCTAATACCTTTCTTTATCCTAGGACAACACCTATAACCCTGCAACCCTCTATGCGTACTTGATGGACTTAGCAATGTCTTTCTTCAGGCCTTCTTCTTTCCCTTTCCTTCCCTTGTACCTGGACTGCCCCAGACTGCATGATAATTGCCCAGATTACACATTTCCTTTTGGCAGGGGCGGAATAAAGCTTGTTTCTGTAATCTATTTTAGGTCATTCTTTCATCATTCAAGTGATTTTTAAGCCAGAGAAGTAGGTAGAAGCAGTGACAAGTGTCAAAACACAAAATAAACATAGTTCCTGACAAGGAGTTTTTCTTCCCATTTTCATGCTTTTGTCCAGAAGTCCATGCGTTTAAATCTGTAATCACAAATTTTTTGTTAGCCTCAGACAATTGAAGCTGCTTTGAGAGTCACATCAAAAGCAAGAATAATACTGCTGTGAGTGGCTCACATGTGAATGAGGCCCAGTAGTACTTAAATGCGATCAGTTTAAAGATAGCTAGCCTGACAAAATATCTGCCAGTTATGGAGCACTCTGTGGCAAGTGCTACTGTGAGGCTGTATGCTCTTTATTTCATTTAATCCTCACAATCATCCTGAGGTAGGTTTTATTATTCAAATTTTACAGAGAAGTAAGCTGAGGAGCAGGGAGGTAAGGTGACATGATCAAGATCTTTATTAGGAAGCAATAGAGGTCGAATTTCAACCTAGGGAATATGACTCCAGAACACATGCTCTTAACCACTAGCCATATTTTCTCCTTCAGCTTGAGAAAACAACAGCTTTTCTGGTGTTTATTACTTGGAACCCATCTATTTTAACCCCTGCATAAGTGCAATCACCTTCTTATCTATGTCTCTTTTGTTTTCTTTGCCCTTCACATGGTCCAGCTATACCCATGCTATTTTTCCACTGAGCCTCTTCCTGCTTTCAATGCCTACTGGTCAGAGGGTTCAATATCTAGACTCTGTATCTAGAATGTTTCTTGTGACACAAAATATACTCCATAGACAAGTATTACCAGCATCCCCAGAGAACTTGTTAGAAATAAAACATCTCAGGTATAACTTTAGCCTCCTGAATCTGAATCTGCGTTTTAACAGATTCTGGGATGATTCATGTGCACATTAAAGCTTGAGAAGCACTGCTCTCCATCTCCTGGAGTACTCCCTGAGAGATTCCTTGCTGGAATACTCCAGAAACAAAAGTCTCAAATCTATGACTTGAAAAGAAGGGAATTATTTCAGTCAGTCAGAGGCCATGCTACATATTGATTTTGTTGTCTTTCTAAATAAAGAAAAAATACGTGTGTAAGATGAAAAGACAACTGCATGTTAACCATCATTTTCTTCCCATATTTCATTCGTGCTTTCCTGGTGTCTCACACTGCCACCACACTACCACTTTCTTTTCTATAATGAGCAAATTTTTTAATTAAAAGCACCAGGATCTTTGAGGATAGGTACTCTTTTGAAAATTAAGGTTATCTGTATTTATAAGCCTCCAGTTATTCGGTAGTGACAAAGTGAGGGAAAAAAAGCCTGCCTCTGAAAACATACAGAAGAATAATTAAGCTAATTTACAATAGTTGCTTTAATCTTTGTATACTGAATTGTACTATCTAGCTCTTTCAGTTCTCTTGGTCTAAGATAAAGGAAAATACAGGGGTGGGTAAAAGAAGATTTATAGTTGTTTTTATGTGAAATAATCCAATAATCAATCAATAATAATAATACAAGAATAAATCGTGTTTCATGTACTCACAACTGTAAACCTACTGTTGCTCACCCCTGTATATTATCATATTCTATATTGTACCCCTGAATGTGATGGGAAATTCTACCTTATAATGCAAGCCTATCCTCCATGTTATCCATGCAATAGCTGGGGAGAAACCCAAGAAACAGCTCCTCACTCCACCTAATTGCTACTCTACTCACTCTTTCGATTTTAGATTGAAAGTCCATGTTAAGAAACAAAGTTGTTAGCTGATATTAATTTCTTAGTACTAAAAAACTGACTTGGCCATAACTGAATTAGAAAAGACATTAAAGAACAGGACACAAGACAAGAAAAGACCAAAAGAGGGTCCAGGAAGGGGAGAGAGTAGTTTGAGATATATAAAGGTCAAAGTTGCTTGCTTTCTGGTGATGGTTCAAGGCAGTCCTGCTGGCTTCCATCTCTAACTTTTGGTATGGGGTCAGCACTACATATATCCAGGAAGCATCTGGGGGTAAGAAGAGCAATGCTATTTAAGGTGTTATGAAATATTGCTCCTGGTACACTTTACCAACTCCTTCCCACCTCTGCCTGCCTTGAGACTGCCCACTTCTATCTTTGAAGGGACTGGTTGGGTCTGGCCTGCTTTTGCTTTTTGAATGACTCAGATCTGATTCATTCATCAAGAGGAGGGGACCCTGTGAGAGGACCAACCCTTTCAAGTCAGAAGAGTGGAGTTACATTCTAAGGGACCACGGTAATTCTAAGACACTGGGCTGAGAGTTATCATTACATTATTTTACTTTTAGAAAGACTACTCTTCATTTTTGCTCTCAGTGACCTCTGCTCCACAGCTCATTTCAACCTCAAAGTTTCCTGAAGTGTTCTGCCAGACGTGACCAACACCTCATCATGATGTGATATCTGGTACAGGGCCTCAAACAAAATAGAGAGATGGTGATCATTGTATGTACACAATATTTATGTAAGTATCTGCCTCCAGATTCTGGCAAGAAGCATTGAGGTTAACAAAACATATTCTTTTTGAACTGGAGACAGAGTACTTGGCAGCTAACAACATGGCAATGCAACCCACTTTCAAGAGTAGAGGGGAGATTGTGTGGGCTCTCTTGGTTGACAGGCCTTTAATGAAAGGAATTATCAGCAAGAAGGAGATGTGGGTCATCATTATTAATATTTTCATACACTAACTTCCTTCTGATGGGTTTCTTACCTTCTACATCGATGACCTTAACTGTGAGAGGTGATTTACAGGGCATGAACACACAAACACATATATATTCCCCCAAATTCCCCAAATGCTTTTACATATAACATCTTGTTTGGGGCACACAACAGCTCTGCGAGGTATATGGAGGTTAGCAAACCATGTTTGTGAAAAAGCAGCATTTGAAAGCCAGAACTTCTAGCTCTGATGGTGCTACATCCAAGATATCTCAAGAGCAGTAGCTGAGAGAAGAAGAAAGAAAGAAAGAAAGAAAGAAAGAAAGAAAGAAAGAAAGAAAGAAAGAAAGAAAGAAAGAAAGAAAGAAAGAAAGAAAGAAAAGAAAGAAAAGCTTTCAGCACTGCTGTTGCTGTAGGTGGCACACACTATTCTTCAACTACCAAAGAGGTAGGGGGGTATTCATGTGCTTTAGAAAGTGAGTATCAGGACCTCCTTCTTCTTCTGCTTCACACACTCCTATTTCTTCACTTTGACTCTTTATTGGAAAATGGTGATATAAATAAACTGTTTCTATATCTCCCTTCTTCCCACCAGCTCCAGGCAGTATTTTAGCCTCCATAGTTCCCATACATCTTTCTTTACACCAGGTTCAAAATGTTTCAAGATTCAAAAATGTTTCTTGACTTTTTAAACCTTTGCCACCATCTTTTTAATCCTTGCCTGAAGATACATTTATTGGTTTTAGAGAAAAAGAAAGGGAGAGCGAGAGAGAGGGAACGAGGGAGGGGGGAGACAGAGAGAAAGAAATATTGATGTGAGAGAGAAACATTGATCAGTTGTCTCTTGTATATGCCCTGACCAAAGACTGGGCCTGCAACATAGGTATGTGCCCTGACCAAGAAAAAACCCATGACCTTTTATTGCACAAGATGATGCTCCAACCAACTAAGCCACATCAGCCAGGGCATTTTTGCCCACTTTTGATAAATATCTTGCATGTTTTGCCATTCATCCCCTCTCACTTGCTCTTTGCAAAGATTGTGGTGTACCCATTCATACTTAATTGAGAGTTCTGTCTCTTGGTTTAGATAACCATCATCTTATGTCTACAAGCAACCAACTCTTTACTGATCTTTATTTTCTGTCTTAAGAGGTCAACATACTTATTTCTTTTTCTCTTTTACATGTAAGGTGAATGAATATTGATATGATCTTTCAAACTATTTCTCTCCCATCCTGATTCTAAAACATATAGCCCGTTGATAATCACTGCTCTATTATTACTTTTCAAGTTTTATTATATTTATAATAGTTTCCATGTTTGTCCCACTAGACTGTGACCTTCTTGTAGACAAGAATCTAATCTGGTTCTTTGTTGTATCCTTAAGTGCCAAGCAGAGTGACAGGTAAATAATTGACATACATTAAATATTTATTGAATAAACAAATGAACAAAGTGACAGAAGAAAACTTATTCAAAACAAATGAGACTTCATCGAATTAAAAAGCTTCTGCATGGCTAAAGAAAACATCAGAAAAATAAAAAGGGAACAACCATATGGGAAAATATATTTCCCAATGATACCTCAGACAACAGTTTGATCTCCAAAATATATAAAGAACTCACATGACTCCAATCCAGGAAGACAAACAACCCAATGAAGAAATGGGCAAAGGACCTGAACAGACACTTCTCCAAGGAGAACATACACAGGGCCCAGAGACATATGAAAGGATGTTCAGCATCACTAGTCATCAGAGAAATGCAAATTAAAACCACATTGAGATACCACTTCACACCAGACAGAATGGTCATCATAACCAAATCAACAAACAAGAAGTGCTGACAAAGTTGTGGAGAAAAGGGAACTCTAGTAAACTGTTGGTGGGAATGCAGATTGGTGCAGCCACTGTGGAGAACAATATGGAATTACCTCAGAAAACTAAAAATGGAACTGCCTTTTGCCCCAGCAATTCCAATGCTGGGGTTATACCCTAAAAATCCAGAAACGCCAATTCAAAAGAACCTATGTACCCCAGTGTTCATAGCAGCACAATTTACAAAAGCCAAGTGTTGGAAGCTACCTAGGTGCTTATCGGTAAATGAGTGGATCAAAAAACTATGGTACATTTATACAATAGAGTACTGCGCAGGAGAAAGAAGGAAGGAGCTCCAACACTTCGCAACACCGTGGATGGAACTGGAGAGCATTATGCTAAGTGAAATAAGCCAGGCAGTAAAAGGCAAATACCATGTGATTTCACCTATAAGTGGAGGTTAATCAACAGAACAAACAAGCGAGTTAAATGTAGCCAGAGACATTGAAGTGGAGAACAAACTGTGAGTGGACAGAGGAGAGGGGCGAGGGGAAGATGGGGGGAACAGGGAAAGGGTTGTCAAGGAATATATATGGGGACTCATGGGCAAAGTCAAGGGTGGGGTGGGGTCGAGGGTGGAGGAAGGGGGGAAATGGACAAAACTACTTGAACAACAATAAAAAATCATTAAAGATAAAAAAATTTATTGTACAAAGTTTTGTGAGGAAAACTTTTACAGTTTTTAAAAAAAGTTGTACACTTTAAACAAGTATGATTTTGTGAGCAAATATCACTCCAATAATTTTTTTTTTAAAAGAAAGCTTATTCAGTGCTGCTGCATCATTTTTCTGGTGTCTTGTTCTGTTTTTAGCAAAAGTACAAATTGGAAGTGTTTGAAATTCTGTAACATCTGACTCTGAAGAGTGTCAATGAAAACAAGGTTTCCCTTCTTTATTCCTGCAGTTCTATCTAACATCCCATCGAAGATTCACTGCTCAGTTTCTATATGCCTCAGCTTGATGAATTATATACTTCCTTCTTTCATCTTGATTGTTTTAAACAGATGGTGATTGCCCAGAACTGAATGCATTACCTCTGAGAATCTAAGTCTACTGAAAAAAGGGCTGGTTCCTCACTGTAATATGTCATGATAATCCTTAAAAAAGTTGATTCTGTAGTTTAGAAGAGGTTCAGATCAGCTCCACAGGTCAGCCTACCATCCACACCTGAACTTAAAATTAGCTTAATATTGTTAGCTGTTTACATTTTTTAATATCCACTAGACTCATGTGTCACAAACCATTTGGAGCAAGAAACTGCAGTTTGTTTTGATTTGTTCTTAATTTTCACTTTATAGATAGTTTTATAAAATATAATAAAAATAAATTACCAGAAAAATATATAAAAAGGCATCCAAAACAAAAGCCATGCATTTATTTATTTATCTATTTATTTATTCATTTATTATTAGCTTCGACAGACATGAAAGTACTCTGTCAAACCCTGTTTCTTAAATGCTTACTCTCAACAGCTACACTTAACTCATCATGGACCATCAACAGTCTACACAATGAGACTGTGTACTTACCCAGGTCTCAGCCAAGCCTTATTATGGTCTTAATTACCTTTGGACTCCCAGGGGCAAGCCTCCATCATGCATAATGATTGGAGATGATTTTCCAAAAAAAATGAACATGCTCTTATTTAGAGGATTATCAACATTTGTGAACATATGTTAGAAATTGCAGTTAGTGACCCACCACTGTAATTAAAAGTACAATATTGAGAGATAGACTTGGGCTAGAATTCTGGTTTAGCCACACAGCTATGTGTCTATAAGCAAGCCATTTTACCTCTCTGTGCCTCAGTTTCTTCATCTATGAAGTGGAGATAATTACAGTATCTGTTTCATAGGGATACTGTGAGGATTAAATGTAATACATTTAAAATACTTGGTGACTGTGTACAGTTGAAACTAATATTGTATGTCAATTGTAATTGTAAAATTAAAAAAAATGATTAAAATAAAAATGTTATTTTCTAATTGAAAAAAATTAAAATCATTGTTGAAATGCCTGGGAAATTGTACAAGCTCAGCAAGGTTGGCTATTATTACTATATGCCCAATAAATGTTAATGTTCCCTTCACTTTGAAATGAAAATTCCAAATATACAGTTCCATAGACTCCTGATCCAATGACTCTGGGATTACAGAAACTGCTTCATTCAGTGTGTATCAGGCTTGCAGGACTACTCTCATAGGCATGCTGCCCCTTCGCTTCCCTCTTCTCCTACTCAAGGTGATTCTCCATGCTCTCGAGGAGGCTTCTCTATCCTAATAAATTCAATCTATTTACTTCTCTTTCCTTGCACTCAGCTGGCTGATGCTTATATCTCGACATTTTCACAGGGCAACTCTTAACCTGGAATGCCCACTCCTTTCTTCAGTGTCACAGGCATTCACCTTGTTCAAAATCAAACTTTAATGTTCATCAGAACCACCTGGGGATCCTGTTAAGCATGCCTATTCCTGAATGACATCCCAAAATTCTGATTTTTATAGGTCTAGGTTAGGGCCCAGAAATCTGAGATTTTATATGACCTCCCCCTCCATGCTGCTCCAAACCCAGAATACTCTGAGACATTAACTTTTTGGACTGCAGATTGGGAAATAGCGTTCTATACAGGCAAACAAGTTAACAGCATTTGACTAAATTCTCCAGATTTCTTTAAATACTAATAATTTTAATAAAGTAACACCTTATTAATTTGGCTCCACTAAATGGGAATTCTTGATAACTGAACAGAAGTGATGCTACCAGAAAGAGAGGTGGGAGACTGAAGATGAATCTCTCTTCAAGATGATTAGAGCTAGCCATGCGTTTTTAGATAGGTACCGAGTAATTCCTTGCTGACTTATTCATTGACTAAATGTTTCTTGTTTAGTATATTCAGGACTTCAACTACCATTTGCTCTTACTCGTATTATACCCTAGCCTCTTACTGGGCCTTCCTACATCTACTCTTGCTGTCCAATAGTTCATTCTCCACTTATATACCTGTGTGAACTTTAAACTAAAATGGTGGTAGTATCACCTGCCTAAGTAAAACCTTCCAATGGTTTTGTGTTGATATTAGAACAGAGACCAAACTCTTTATCAGGATCCACAAGGCTCTGCTGCATAATTTGGCCCTGCCTATCTCTCAAGCATTATCTTGTATCACTCACCCCCTTGCTCTCTGTGCTTTACACATGTTAGCTTTCTTCTAGTTCCATGACCAGACCCCAGAGTATATGCTCTTCCATGGATTTGGAATGTTCTTCCCAGCATCCATCCCCTGCCCAATCACATAGCCACACAAATGCACACTTAACCCCTACCCATCTTTGGATCTTGGCTCAAATGTCTCAACCACAGAGAAACCTCCTGAGCTTCTTACTCTAGGTTAGTTTCCTTTAGTACATGCTTTCAGAGAATCACTTTCTTTCCCTCAAAATATTTGTCTCATTTTGTGATGATACAATCACTACTATTGATGTAAATATTTGATTAAAGCTCATCTTGTCTTCTAGATTGTAAGCTCCCTGGAGCCCCAAAGCATATCACTATATCCTCAACGTCTAGCATAGTGACTAGAATATGTAGTAGTCACTTAGTATGTAAGAAAATGGGCATAATGAACCCCTTCTGTTCCTTCCCAGGGCAAACCAAAAATATCCAAACTTCTCTACTTCCTTCCCAAAGCAACACCATCTCAACTCTATGTGTAGGAATATGTGAGTGACGTGAGTTCAAACTCTTGTAGAGGGAAGACCCAAACAAGGTAACAGGATTCAAAACCTACCCACTTAAAGTGTAAGTTTTAGTTCAATGCTTTCAGCCAGGGGACCAGATAAGCACAGTACTGAGTATCTCTGCCTACAGGTCTCTGCACTAAATAGTTCCCTTGTTCCTAGAAGCCACTTAGGCATCAGATGGTAACAATGGGATCCTTGCTCAAGTCATTAAGTTGCAGTTCAGCATGGTCAAATCATGTTAGCTATCACCTTAACTAGCCAATGCCATCTACACTGAACAATTGTATTTCAATTAAGTTATCCATCCTACTCTTTCTGGTACGCATGTAATTATAATACCTAAAAGTGAAATTAAGGAGTGGGAACAAGAATTTTCTGGTAATGGTGATATAGAATGAGTGGTTGATGTAGTGTGTTATTTGTCACTTCTTATCACCAGATGCTGCTCAGAATTTCACATGAGTGCAGCTAGCATTGGATAGAAGAGTCACTTTAAAAACCCGGAAAGCTTCAGAGTTGAAAATTATTAACTCCTTGTCTCTATGCTTCTATGTCAACCAGAAAAATCATAGACACAAAAAATGTTCAGGACACTTGGGCTAGGGAGATCATTGAAGATCTAGATTTTTAAAAACTCAGAATGATTCAGTGGGTTGTCTTAGGGGTCTCAGCTTAGGTAAAATCATATAGAACCGTGACTCTGAATGGAGGCATAATGTGACAATGCTTTTGTCAGCGAAAACATTAACAACAGAGCAACTAAACAAGTCAAATGATTTTGTAATTGGTCATAATTTCCCAAATATTCTAATATCACAAGTTTTCCCTGTAGTCCATCTGAGAAGAGGCACATCACAGGAAGAGCTTAAAAATGATTGAACTCACAATCATTTTTATTCTCTACTAAAATATTCTGTTCTTTAGACTTTTTTTGGCAATTGTGGTTCTCTTATTTCTCCTTTTTACTGATGCTAGAAGGGATATTTAACATGAGATGTTGTTGGCAGGACCTGTAATCCTGAGTAAATTGAATAGCATTCAGCAGGGTTTGCAAAGACATTTTAATATAATAATTTTTTAGGGGATAAAGATTGTGGAGGAGAAAGAGGAAGCAACACTAACCTCCTCCCAGGATCAATCTGGAATTACAACTAAATTGTAGAGAAATCATTTAGAATATCCAACTGAACGATATAGCAAGAGAGAAGCCTTATAACCATAGACAGACAAAATAAAACACTTCACCACAGAGTGACTGGTACAGAGTGAGAGGAGAGGTGAGAAGGCTGGCTGGGATCCCACAGGTAGCAGCTGAAGTATCAGAGGGATATTTTAATAGCCGGGGTGTTCCCCCTGAGAATTGTGGGGTCTGTGGGATCTGAACCCCAAGCTGGGCTCTCCAGCTTACAGCACAAGAGCCAGAGAGGAGTCCAGATGAGGTTTCTGTCTGTCAGAAAGAGACAGCTAGAGACACAAAGAGTCTCTTAGAGGGCCAATGCACAAAATTTCGTTTCCAGCTACTTACTCTGGGCTCTGGCAAAGGGAAGAAAGAGTGGACTAGAGATGCTTGAGAAGATTCTGGGAATGGTGACTTTGGGGTAAGGACTGAGGAAGCAGCTGCTAGGATCCCTGTGCTGAGTCATTCCTCATACTGCAGGAGACATATTGCTCAGGCAGAGCACTCCCCTCCACGTGGCACAGGTTGAGGGGAAGCAGTAGCCTTGCTACCAGGAGTTACTCTGTCCCAACCTGTGGTGCTTAGGCCTGACTGTTGATTACAGAACGACTAGATTAACAACTGAAGGAAGTAGCCACAGAGTGTTCCCTTCTCTTACTCCATTTTGCCTTCCTCCTGCCCTTTCTCTTTTTAATTTTAAATTTTATTTTTTCCCTGTCTTAGCCTTGTATTCATTCCTGACCCTTAGTGTTCCTTCTCCCTCTACCATCTCAAAATCACTCCTCTTTCCACTAGGCATTTCTTAAGCTTTTATTTCTTTCTCTTTTCCCTTATTCCTATCCCACCTATATTAATCTTTGATCATTTGTTGTTGATAGTGCTGTGACACATATTATTCTCCAATTTGGTTCCTGTTTTTTCTGTCTCTCACTGTATACATATTTTTAAATTTCTGTTTATTTTTTAAAGATTTTATTTATTTTTAGAGAGAGGAAGTGAGGGAGAAAGAGAAGGAGAGAAACATCAATGTGTGGTTGCCTCTCATGCGCCCCCTACTGGGGACCTGTCCTGCAACCCAGGCATGTGTCCGAGGCTGGGAATTGAACCAGTGACCCTTTGGTTAGCAGGCCGGCACTCAGTCCACTGAACCACACCAGTCAGGGCTAAACTCTGTTTAAACCAAATACTACATGCTTCCCTTTTCTTACTCCATTCTGCCTTCTTCCTTCCTTTCTTTATGATGTAAATTTACTATCTTTCTCTCCTCCCCTTCTCTCTATTCCCTACTCTTATTATTGCTCCTTCCTCTACCCTCTCAAAACCATTTTTCTTTCAGTTGAATATCTCATATTCATCTTCCCTTTATTATAATGGTCTTAATATTTTTACACCGTTAATAATACTGGCTATTTGTTGTTGGTAGTGTCATTGTGTATGGAAGTTATTTTTCTGGGTGTGTGTTTGTTTCCTGAGTTGTTTGGTTTTGTTCTAGTAGCACTTGTATAAGAGCATACAAAATGTGATGATAGGAGAGACTCTCAGTCAGCCAGCCAGAGGAAATGACTCACCAAAGAATGACTCAACAATAACAAAAACCCAATTACAACCATAGAGCCCACATAAATGACAAAAAGGGCATTCCAAGAACATCTAGCTCAGGAGATCAAGGAGACTGAACCAATGAGTTCCACAGATTTCCTACCACAGAAGATGATACCAGGAAGACAGGGAGTCAAAGAAGATCAATCTAATATCCTGAAAAAAATAAGAAGAGTCACCTAAAATGGGGAGACAAAAAAACAACTACCACTCAAAAGTAAAGAAGGATTCCCCAGAAAGACTGCAAAATAAAATTGAGGCAAGCAAATTATTAGACATTGAGTTAGAAATAATGGTTATAAGGTTGTTCAATAAACTCAATAAGAACTACAAAGAACTGCAGGGAAGCTAAAAGGAACTTACTACAACCTACATCATCATGAAAAAAGACATAGAAACTATCAATAAGAGCCAGGAGGAACTGAAGAATACAATTTCTGAAGTGAACAACACAGTAGGAGGAATTAAAACCAGGCTACATGAAGCAGAGGATGAAATTAGTGAGCTGGAGGGCAAAGTACAAAAAAATTCCCAGACAGAGCAACAAAATGAAAAAAGACTCAAAAAGAACAAAGAAGGCTTAAGGGAGCTGCAGGACAATATGAAATGTAATACTAACCATATCATAAGGATACCAGAAGGAGAAGATGAGCAAGAGATAGAAAAAGTGTTTGAAAAACTAATTACAGAAAACTTCCCTAACTTGATGAGACAAAAATTCACACAAGTCCAGGAAACCTAGAGAGGTCCAATGAAGATGAAGTGGGGTTCATACCAGGCATGCAAGGATGGTACAATATTTGCAAATCAATAACAATAATACACCCCATAGACAAAATGACAGACAAAGGTCACATGGTCACATTATTAGAAGTTGAAAAGGCATTTGACAAAGTACAGCACACACTTATGATAAAAATGGCTCAGCAAAGTGGGATTACAGGAAGCATGCCTTGACATAATAAAGGTCATGTAGGACAAACCTGTAGTCAACATGATAGTTAAAGGGCAAATATTAAAAGCTTTCCCTTTATATCAGGAACAAGACAAAGGTGTCTGCTTCCCCACTATTATTCAACATAGTATTGGGAGTTCTAACCACAGAGATCAGACAAGAAGTAGAAATAAAAGACAACTATATTGGAAAGGAAGGAGTAAAACTGTCACTATTAGCAAATGACATGAGAGTGTACATAGAAAACCCTATAGTCTCCACCAAAAAATTACTCAGTCTAATAAGTACATTTGGCAAAATAGCTGGATACAGAGTCAATATTTAGAAATCAAAGGCATTTTTGTACACCAACCATGAAATAGCAGAAACAGGGACTAGGACAAAGTCCCATTTACTATAGCAACAAAAAAATTAAGTACCTAGGAATAAACTTAACCAAGGAGATCAAACACCTGTATCCAGAAAACTACACAACACTGAATAAAGAAATTAAAGAAGGCACAAATAAATGAAAGTATATACCAAGTTCATGGATTGGAAGAACTGGCATGATTAAAAGGACCATGCTACCCAAAGCAATCTATAGGTTCAACGCAATCCCTATTAAATACCAATGCCATATTTCACAGATCTTGAAGAAAGTTTTCAATTTACATGGAACTAAAAATGACCTGAATGGCCTTAGAAATTTCGAGAAAGAAGAACAAGTAAGAGGGATCACAATATCTGATATCAAATGATACTCCAAGGCCACTGTAATCAAAACAGTCAGGTGCTGGCATAATATAGACACATAGACCAATGGGACAGAATAAAGAGCCCAAAAATAAACCCATGTCCCTATGGTCAATTAAGGGGGCAGGAGCATAAAAGGGAGTAAAAATACCCTCTTCAATAAATGGTGTTGGGAGATCTGGGCAGGTATATGCAAAAAAATGAAACTTGACCACCAACTTTCACCATACACCAGAATAAACTCAAGATGGATAAAAGACTTAAATATAAGTCATGACACCATAAAAGTCCTAGTGGAAAACATATGCGGTAAAATTTCAGATACCACATGGAGCAATATTTCAGCCAACAAGAATATATCCCCTTGGGCAAGTGAGATAAAGGAAAAAATAAACAAATGGTACTTCATCAAATTAAAAAGTTTCTACATGGCTAAAAAAAAGTCATGAAAATGAAAAGGGATCCAACCGTATGGGAAAACACTTTTTGCCAATGATACTTCAGACAAGGGTTTGATCCCCAAAATATATAAAGAAGTCATACAACTCCACACCAGGAAGTCAAACAATCCAATTACAAAATGGGCAAAGGACCTGAACAGAAATTTCTCCTAGAAGGACATACACAGGGCCCAGAGACACATGAAAGGATGCTCATCAACACTAGCCATCAGAGAAATGCTAACTAAAACCACAATGAGATACCATCTTGCATCTGTCAGAATGACCACCATTAACAAATCAACAAACAGGTACTGGTGAAGATGTGGAGAAAAGGGAACCCTCATGCACTGTTGGGGATGCAGACTGGTGCGGCCACTGTGGAAAGCTGTATGGAATTTCCTCAAAAAACTAAAAACGGAGCTGCCTTTTGACTCAGCAATTCTACTGCTGGGATTATATCCCAAGAAGCCTGAAACACCAATTCAAAAGAACCTATGAACCCCAATGCTCATAGCAGCACAATTTACAATAGCTAAGTGCTGGAAACAGCCTAAGTGCCCATCAGTAAATGAGTGGATCAAAAAACTGTGGTTCATTTGTACAACAGAATGCTAAGTAGCAGAATGAAAGAAGGAGCTCCTTCTCTTCTCAACAGCATGGATGGAAGTGGAGAGCATTATGCTAAGTGAAATAAGCCAGGCGGTGAAAGAGAAATACCATATGACCTCACCTGTAAGTGGACCCTAATCAACAAAACAAGCAAGTGAAAAAAATAGAACCAGAGAAATGGAAATAAAGAACAAACTCCTCTAGAGGGGAGGGGGTGGGGGATAACAGAGGAAAGAAGGGGAAGGGCAAGTCAAGGACCCATGGATAAAGATAACAGGAGCATGGGGAGAAGATTGACAGTGGAAAGTCAGGGGGTAGGTGGGGTAGGGGAGAGCATGGGGGAAAATAGGGACAACTGTAATTGAACAACAATAAAAATTAAAATAATAAAAAATAATTTAAAAAAGAGAAAGTCATGGAAGAAACATCCCACTTCCTAACAAATAAGGTCAAATGTGGAATTCCTTAGGGGGTGAACTGTCCATACTTGCATTGTAATGGGAGATCATTTTTGTTTACTTTTTAATATTAAAGTTCCTAAGGCAAAATTGGCCAGCAATTTGAGTCTAAAGGAAAGGTTAACACTAAGCAAGTAATTTTTTAAAAATAAATTATCATTATTAAACTGTAGACCCCTGAAAGCTTGATATTCGATACATTTCAAATATTTATTGAGGGCTAATTGCTATGCCTGGTTAGGATATAAATGAAGAAAAATGTCTTAAAGTTGATTGTGAGATCAGAGGAGAGATAATACGCTGATGAGAAACATGTTTGAATTTTCCTAACTCAAAAAAGTTGGGACATTAACTTTTTTTTAATTAGTGTTTTGACAGGGAAAGTTAATCTTTGCAGCGCTCAAGAATGGAAGCAGATATTTTGATTTCTAATCATCAGCTGTGACCTGGAATAAATGTTGACTGTGAATTCCTGCTTGGAGAAGTAAAATTTAAGGTAACACAGGGATAAAAGCAAAATATATTTTTATTTTCCTGGAAAATGTGAATACTAGCAACAGGAACAATGCTTGTGGATGGCTTCTCCTCCCAGTGGGAGAAAGGAGGTTGTTAGGAATATCTCTAAAAGAATAGTGTGGCAAGAGTTCTGGTTGGGGTTTCCTCTATTTACTCACCACACAAACTCTGAGAAAGCAAGGAATATTACCAAAATTACTGTTTGCAGCCAGGTCCCTTGGTCCCATGGGGGAAGTGAAGAAGGTGTTTCAGGACTGAGTGGCTTCTGGGAAATTAGGGACAAAGACTCTTGAATTTTAAAATATGCTGAAGTGTTTTTCCTCCTGTGTTTCCTTAGGATTCATTTTCCACAAGAGAGCAAATTTGCAAACAGTATCAATTTCATGCCATAGACAATGAGGAAAAATCAGAACATCACTTTGTCTAGGGAGGCACTCAACAGCAGCAACAACAAAAATTTTCTCTGGAGTCTATTTACCCCTGTTAGTACCATTCTACTTTTCTCCTCCCTTCTCATCCAAATTCCTCAGAGTGATCTATTCTAGATTCCCTATCTCTGTCTGCCTACCTGCCTCCTACTCACTTCTCAACCCACTGCATTTTGGTTTTCCTTCCAACACCTAGAACTCACCTCAACACCCACCCAATCATCATGGTTCCATCAAGAATGTCCTAAGGCAATCAATAGCCTGTATGTCATAAAATCCAAGCCCTCTCTTTAGTCTTGTACTGTCTGGTTTATCTTTGACCAGCATTTGACATTGACCTCCCTCCTTCAAGTTCTCTGTTGGTTTCTGTTATACTGCTCTCTACTCATGTTATTTCTACTTATCTGACCACTCCTTCCCAGACCTTTTGCAAGCTCCTCTTCCTCTTCCCAGTCTTTAAAGGAAGGCATTCCTAAAAGCTATCTTCCAGGTCTTAGACTTTTTCCTCTCCATGCTCCTCATGGGCTAACTTGAATACTCACATGCCTCATAAATATAACTTCATGACTGACCTCTTTTTTGTGCTTCATTTCCCTTTATCAGACTGTCTAATTTGCATCTCCACTTGGATGTCTTAATGATATCTCAAACTCCACACTCTAACATTGAAATTATCTTTCTTTCCAAACCAACCACTTGTTTTCTATTTTCTGCCCTAATAACTTACATCACCACTGTCCCCCCAGTAAGTTACATAAACCAGAAACCAGATACCATCCTTGATTCCTTCTTTTTCTGTTTTTCTATATTTTAGTTGAATATATTATTTCTCTCAGGTCTGCTTTATCCCCATGCTACTACCATATCTCAGGTCACCAACACCTGTAGCCTGCCTCGTACAACAGACTCTTAACTCTTTTTACTTCACCCCTTCCTGCTCTTTCCAACTAGTTCTGCCATGCTATACAGTAAGGGCAGTCTTTCCCAACTGTAACCTTGATCATGTCACTCCCTTGTTTATATTCCATACATGGTTTCCTGTTACTGAATGATAAAGTCTCAGATTTTTAGAATGCATTACAAGGTTTCCCATCATCTAGACTTTTTTTAATCTACCCAGTCTGATGTCTTACCTCACTGTTCTTTCTGTTCTATATTCCAGCTAAGCTTAAGTTGGGTTTCTTTTTCAGTTTTTCAAAATTGCCAGGTACTCTCCTATTCCTGAACTTTCATACCCTCGATCTGGGAATGATCTCCACCTCTAACCCACCTCTTTTCCTCCTAGCAATGCCTTCTTGATTCATCTGAGGGTCCATTTACTCAAAGGGGTTGCTGGGTTCTACAGTGACTTCTGCTTTCCCTTGAATATCACTTATTACACTTTTATATAATTTCTTGCTTGTTCTGCTAAACTGTAACCTATGTGAAGGTAGAAACCCTACATGTCTTATTCATCATCTTATCCCCAGTCCTAGTAAAAGTGCTCAACAAACATTTGGTGAATGATTGATTTATTGAATGAGAGAACTACAGGAAAGGAGGTAGGAGAGAACTACTTACATACTTGTTATCTTGGAAGAGTGATTAATAGTCAATGAAAAATGACAGAAGTTACTCAAATACTTCATGGTCCTTTATGGAAGAAATTGTTCTAATAGTTAGAGAACTATAAACTTGAAGGAGTAAGTTTACTTTGGATTGGAGATACAAAGTAATTGCAATAATTGCTTATTCAGGCAACCTAAGGACATTTTAAAATGCTATGGCCAAGGGGTAGAAAGACAATTCTCCAGAATCAAGGACAGTGGTACAAGTATATCATGAGTAGGGGATTAAAGGCACTGGTCAGTTCCTCTCTAACAGCATAGGGACACCAGCTGTAACAGTGGCAAAGAAGTAAATGATGAGCTCATTAATAATCAAATACAGGAATTACAGATGCTAATGCCATCGCTGTACAACTATAAGCTACTAGGAGCATTTGGAAAAGGGCTGCTAATGTCTAGAACTGCTTTTACTCTTCTGGAATGAAAATTTTGTTTTTGTAACAGGAAAACAGTAGGAGACTGTGTAGTCAGGGTATTCTAATTACCATTCCTCATACACCAATAGAGTGACCACTTCCTTCTGAGTCAATAGAAGGGGTAAAAGGGGCAAGCCCTCCTTGCTTGCTTATTCGTTTTCTTCCATTAGACTCTCATGTATATGCCAGCTGTCACTCAGTCCCTTCCCATCCTAGGTTTATGTCTATAGCTAACACAAACTTTTCAGAGAACTCACCCACTACCTTTCCCCAGATACAGTAATTCCTCACCAGCTGCTTACTTTCTAAACTCAAAATGGAAAAGAAAGCGAACAAACAAACAAAAAACCCTCTTGGGTTGGAAAATAGATGCTGCAAGTGGTTTAGGATACAGAAGAGAAATCAAACTTGGCAGCGACACATTTCTGACTGAGCAACCTACTTTTCCTTTATCTGAAGTTATTTGATTTTGGAACAACAAAGTTCTAGAGAATTCAAAATAGCATATTGAGCATGTGTAATGCCATATTGTCTTCTGTACCTTTACAAAGACATGCTGAGATGTGTTCCTTTGAATGTTCACACGTGTGGCTATTTGAATGTATGACTCAAAAGGAACAGGAAAAAGAAAGAAAGGAAAAGACCTGGAGGTGATATTAAACACCATGAAGCAAAATTGATCTTCCTCTGCTGTGTGTCTTCCAAGAAGCTGGTGTGCTGAACAACATCTCCCAGAGCATAAGCCAAATCACCTACGCTTAGTGGCTGGGCTCATCACCTGCAAATTTTTTCCAAAAGTTTCATAAAAAACAAGAAAATGAATTCAAATAATAACACAAAATGGAAGAAGGGGGGACACATTGTACAATAGTTCTGGAGAATTGTAGTGGCAGCAATTTGAGATTCTGCTTTTAGATTCCATTCAGGAATAAAGGCTACCTTGTTTCTCAATCCTGTATTATGATTCTACCCTTAATTATTAAGTATATTAATGATGGATCTACCTACTTTTAGAATTATAATAAATTTTTCCCTGAAAAACAGTCATTTGTAAGTTGTAAATGTCATCAAGAATAAGCAAATGTAGTTTTCATTTCCTACACATTCAGCTTTCCCACACCCATGAGTTAGTCTTCAGAGAAAGTATAATATATGTATATTGGACATTTTCTTTCACCATGATACCATGTTAAAACAGCACTGAAGTTCTACACTATGGGTGATTATAGCCAGTTTTGTAATCTGGATTTGCATACCCCTCTCTGTGCCTTTTCTTCTTTCTCTGTAACAGTGTGTGTCTTTTTTTCTCTCCTCCTTATAGCTGTCTATTTCTTAGTCTGAAACTTTTCCTTACAGTATATAACTGTCTCAGTCTTTCTCTGGCTATATTAACCTATTCTCTGCTAGCCTCATTGCATTTTTTTTTTCTGTCTCTCTTCTAGGTAAATCTGTACTCACCTTTTGAGGACTGAAGGATAACTCATCTTCTCTGTAAAGTTTTCTAAGATCTTTCCTATCTACTCCTTCCTAAGTCCCTACTCCCTTTACTTGCCTCTCTTATAGCCCTTCCACAGTGGACTGTAATTTGCACTGAGAAGGACAGTGTGGCTGACCAGGTCTGCTCTTATAGCCAGTCACATATAATGTTTAATGTGGTTGATAAGTACTGGAAGGAATCCCTGATTAAAATGACCTCTACTCCAATTTTTCAATACTCATAATTTTACCATCAGAGCCTAAGCCTATTGCTACTAAAATGAGAAGGAAGATTTGTTTCTTTTTGTTCATGGTCATGAATAATGGCTCTAACTCAGTGATCCATGTGATAGTATAATAGTTTCTCTAGTAACTATTTGGGTAGAAGCATACACCTTTCCCTAAGTACACCTATTCCCTTCTCCATGACACTACTCTTATATATTAGAATTATGTGCCTTAAACTTCTCTGGGGAAGCTTGTTAAAAATACAAATGGCTAGATTCTACCCCAGAATCAAAGCTGGGGAGAGAGATGCTGGGTATCTGTATTTATAATAAGCTCCCCAGGGCACTCTGATGCTCAGTCAAGGTTGAAAACCAATCATTAGAGAAGAATTTCTGTAGGTTAAGTATTGATCTCCTCCTAGACCTCATTTAAAGTAAAAATAAATTCTAAAAGAACAACACAGTAAGAAACAATTGCCTTGGTATAAATGAGTTTACCATGAGTGTCTTACAGGCATGAAGGAAAGTAATCACATGTGTTGAGCATACTGTGTGCTCTGCACTGTGCTCCATACAGTAGGGCTGTTAGGAGAATCTTCCATTCCCATGTCCTTATAGGTAACCCTTTTTATTACTAAAACAGCACTCCTGAATTCTCTTCTTACTCTTACTTTCATCCCATAGGTAGGGGTGCCAGGTAAAATACAGGGTGCCACATTCAATTTCAATTTTACATAAACAATGGATAATGTTGGTAGTATGGGTATGCCCTAAACATTGCATGCATTCTTTTATTGAAGTTATTCATTTTCCTTGGCCAGGTGTCTCAGTTGGTTGGAGCATGGTCTTGTATACCAAAAGGTTACAGGTTCAACCCCTAGTTGGATAATACAGGAGGCAACCAATTGATGTTTCTTTCTCACATCAGTGTTTTTCTTTCTCTCTCACTCTCTCTTTCTCTGTCTACCCCCTCAACCCCAACCTTTGCCTTCTATCTCTAAAATCAATATAAAAAAACATCCTTGGTGAGGATTTATTTAAAAAACTTATTTATTATTTATCTGAAATTCAAATTTGACTGTGTGTTCTGTATTTTCATACATTAAATTTGACAATTCTACCAATGGGAAGAGGAGTGAATTATCTGAATTGAAACATGTTTTGCAGTTCCATAGAGCAAAGAGGACATTCTAGCTAAGTTTGTGTACTTGGCAGACTGGCACACTCCTTCAGGTAAGCAATATCAAAGAGTAGAGGCAGAGAGGAAAGAACTATTAAGGATGCATATCAAAGATTTATCCTTGAGTTCAGCATTATCTGTAATAAAGCTTGTATTTTTATCTTCATTTGCCTTAAGCCTGTGTTTTATTTCTCAGTTGGCTTTGAAATCAGATAGCATTTTCTCTCCCAATCACCACAATGGTTGTTTTATTTGCTTTAATCTTAATAGTATCTCTGCAAGGTGGGTGCTCTAATCTCATTTTACAGGTTAAAAAATGATGAAGCACTAAAGTAAGAAATAGAAAGAACAAAATTCAGGCTTCCCAACATATGATTTGGCCTCTGGCATTTGATTGGGGCAGGTATTTTTATCCTACTATCATGAGATCTGAATCTGTGTCTGATTTGCCTATTTATAATAGGTTGGCCTTAAATCATGAGAAAAAGAAAAACTCTCCAGTATTAATGGCACCTTTATCCAGTTTGACAAAAGGAAAAAGAAGCATTATCCTTTAACTCTCAACCTAGGCTTTATGAATGCACAAATATTCTTTTCTTATAAACAACAGGGCCACTAACCAAGATAAACGGCAGCATGCCTAAGAGAAAAAAAAAATCCTCTCACCTCAAACATCAGTTAGAAATGTTTATTAGTGGTATTTGGTCAACAGTTCACATTTATTAAAAAAAAGGAGAATGAATACTCTTTAGACTGAAAAGCTTAAAAGGCTGCAGGTAGGATCTAGTGCATCAGAGTAATTGTTAAAGACTTGACCTTTGGAATCTAGCATTATTAAGTTTCAGGAAGAGAAAGAGACCATAGGCAAAAGACCTATTCAAAACCCATCTTTGCTTTTATTTAATGGCCCTTTATTATAAGCCACAAATATAGACTATACATAAGTGTTAGCTTTCTAAATAAATTAAGGGAAGGTAAGGATAAGCAGTCACTAGAAAAATGATTGCATGTTGACTCTTGAATGTGGATATAAATATGAGTCTGAATATATATATATATCTGGCACTTGGAATGACAATGTTGTTTTATTGTGCATTCAGATGTTTCTACACATACTCGCCATACTTGACCCTATAGCTTGTGAACCCTCTCTCTCCTCATCTGTTACAGTACAACTAAAACAAAAGTACCTGATATCAGGCCTTCCCAGCTTGAGTCACTAATGCAAGTTTTCTTCAGGTGCAGCTCAGCCAAATTATTAAGGTAGGCCTGACCATTAGGGCAGAAAATATAGAACATCAGAAAATAAAATAGAAAGTATAGAACACCAGCCATACTAATTGGTGAAGGCTAAACTTAGTGCTGTTGTCCTAGACCCATTAACTTTTGTGCAACCATGAGCCTTGGGCATTCAGATGCTGCTTCCCAAGCCCCACCTCTTGAATATGACCTCTTCACCATCAGTTCCTGTGGTGGGGGGGCTATACCACAACCAAGGTCACCATTCCTTCCTGGATATTTTGCATTGGATTCTCAATTGCTGTCTTCAGAGGTAAGCCCTATGCCCTCCTCTTCCATTATCATGTATTTCTTCATAGTCTTACAGCTGCACTTCATTTTCTATGTACTGAACCCTTTTCTAGCTCTTACTAGATGATCATTTGCCAATCTTAGGCCTGTTGATGTTCATTGCAGAAAGTTCTCATGCTCCTTCCCCTCAATAGTGCAAATGGTAGTCCTTAAAGTACATGGGCTTTTGTCTTAACTCCAGAAAACTCACTCATCATATCTCTGTTGATCTCGTTATTATATGAAACCCTACAATATGAACACTCTGACGTGCATATAGACCCTGACATAGTTTTTGCTACTATAGTAAGAGGGTTTCTTTCGGTCAGCTGTGGTTTTAAACAGAAATAAGAATATATTCTTGGCTAGAGAAGACTTCTTGGTTAAGGAAGATTTTGTCCATTCCTCAAATGTCCTTTTGTGGGTTGCTTCTAACCTTCCAACAGGCTTAGGGGACCTGAACCATAGTTTTTCTTTACCATTATATAATACAACATGAGTCTTGGAAAAATTGTGAAATATCTTTCCCTGGTGCCATCCACCCTCCTTCCTGGATAATAAGACATAAATATCTAACTAAATCTATATTGTTTCCCAGATCCAGCCACCATGCTAAGCTCTCCACATGCATTATCTCATTTGAAACCTCAGCAGAATCCTAACATGTAGAATTTAAGTTCAGGGGTACAAAGACCATGTCTGGTTTGTGTTCTGTGGGATCCCTAGTGCCAGCACATAGCATAACACAGAGGAGGCCTTCAAATTTGTTGAATGAATAAATGAATAAGGCTCAGGGAAGTTAAGTGACTATCCCAGTGTCTCACAACTAGTAAGTGGTAGATCCATCTCACTTCAAAACCTGCATTCTTTGACTTCCAGCCAAGATGGAGGTATAGGTAGACACACCTTGCCTCCTTGCACAAACAAAGAAGGATAACAACAAAGTTAAAAACAAAAAACAACCAGAAATGCCAGAATATTGAACTGTATGGAAGTCTGATAACCAAGGAGTTAAAGAAACATTCATCCAGACTGGTAGGAGGGGCAGAGACAGGAAGTCCAGGCAGAGAGTTTGTGCAGAAATGGAGCAGTTGGATGAATGGGTGGGTAACGTGGCAGCTGGTGGACTGGGGGAACCCACATTTGCATGCAAATAAAGAGGAAGGAACTATTGGGGAGTGACACAGACCATGCAACCCAGGGTTCCAGCATGGGAAAAGAACACCTCAACACCCCTGGCTGTAAAAAGCCTGTGGGGGTTGCAGCAGCAGGAGAACTCCCAGCCTCACAGGAGAGTTCATTGGAGAGACTCACTGGGGCCCAGAATGTACACAAACCCACCCACCCAGGAATTGGCACCAGAAAGGCCCAATTTACTTGGGGGTAGTGGGAGAAATGGCTGAATGTTGGACAAGAGCTGAGCAAGTGGCATAGCTCCCTCTCTGATCCTTCTACAACATACAGTGCCACAACACAGCAAAGTGGTTTACCCCACCATGGTAATACCTAAGTTTCCACCACTTACGACATAACAGGAGTGCCAAGACAAAGAACTATGGCCCAAATGAAAGAACATCAAAACTCCAGAAAAAGGACTAAGCAATGAAAAGGGAGCCAACCTATCCGATGCAGAGTTCAACACACTGGTAATCAGGATGCTCACAGAAATGGTTGAGTATGGTCTCAAAATAGAGGAAAAAGTGAAGGCTATGCAAAGTGAAATAAAGAAAAATATACACGGAATCAACAGTGAAAGGAAAGAAACTGGGACTCAAATCAATGTTTTAGAGAAGAAAGAAGAAATATTCAACCTGAGCAGAATGAAGAAACAAGAATTCAAAAAATGAGGAGAGTCTTTGGAACCTGTGGGACAACCTTAAATGTTCCAGCATCTGAATCACAGAGGTGCCAGAGGAGAAGAGAAAGAGAAAGAAATTGAAAACATATTTGAAAAAATAGTGAAGGAAAACTTCTGCAATCTGGCAAAGGAAATAGACTTCCAGGAAGTCCAGGAAGCTCAGAGAGTCCCAAAGAATTTGGACCCAAGGAAGCTCACACCAAGGTACGCCACAATGACATTACACAAGATTACAGATGAGAGAATCTTCAAAGCAGCAAGAGAAAAGGAGAGAGTTCCGTACAAGTGAGTTCCCATAATACTATCAGCTGATTTCTCAAAAGAGACCTTACAAGCCAGAAGGGGCTAGAAAGAAGGATTCAAAGTCATGAAAGACAAGGACCTACATCCAAGATTACTCTATCCAGCAGAGCTATCATTAGAATGGAAGGGCAGGTAAAGTGTTTCACAGATAAGGTAAAGCTAAAGGAATTCATCATCACCAAGCCATAATCATATGAAATAGTACAGGAAATTATCTAAGAAAAAGAACATAAAAACTATGAACAGTAAAATGATAACAAACTCCTAACTATCAACAACTGAATATAAAAACAAAAACAGAAACAATCTAAGCAAACTGCTAGAACAGGAACAGAATCAGAAATGGAGATCACATGGAGGGTTATCAGTGGGGAGAAAGGGGGTGGAGAATGCGGGAAAAGGTACAGGGAATAGGAAGCATAAATGGTAGGTACAAAATAGACAGGGGAAGTTTAAGAATAGTATAGGAAAGGGGGAAGCCAAAAAACTTATATGTACGACCCATGGATATGAACTAAATGGGTAGGGAATGCTGGTGGGACTGAGGATGCAGGATGGAGGGGAATAAAGGGGAGAAAAGGGTGGAAGAACTGTAATAGCATAATCAATAAAATATCCTTAAAAAAAAACCCTCTGCATTCTTGGTCACTATGCCATTCTGTGCTCCTTTTCATCAAATCCATTCTCACCCATGGGGTTATCAACAGCTTCATGATCTCCTCTAGAGAAGCCCTATTGGGCTATCCATCCTCCCTTTATGACATCAAAAAGATCTGTATCACAAGTGCCATCATACCTCTCAGCTCCTTTATGATAAGGAGTTCTTGGATTAACATTCCTGTTTGAATCTTAAGGTTTCAATCTACTCACTTAAGTAAATAAGAGTGACAATTCCAGACGATATGACAAGGCACTGAAGAAATATTTCTGGTCCAGGACATTTCAACAGAACCTTTTGAGTCACAACACATGGGTGTCCTTACACTTAGGGACATTGTAAAGCACAATCACATTTTCACTACATTCAGCACGTTAGTAAAGAAATGTGGTGAATGAATCCCTTAGTAATGTAAGATAAGAAATAATGCACTTTAGTAAATTATCACACCTGATGGGACACCATGCAGGGTTCTGTCATGGGGAAGGGAGGGTAGTGGTACAAAGCTGGATCAGTTAAGGTCCCTAACCTTCATGAGCGTATAATTTTAGGTGAGAAGTTAAGACAATTTAAGAGTGAAATCAATTCCATAATACATGAGCTGTCACAAGGCTGTCTGTGATTAACTTCCAAATGAGTAGTTCGGTCAATGAAGGCTGGGCTCAAAGGCATGAAACTTCAGTGTGTGCTGGGAAGTTTTCATTGCTTAGTTAACATCTCAGAAAGTTGCTTCCTTGCCTCCTTGTATCAGGACCATTATTTTCAAATCACTTACCAGTCAAATAGTATCTTTTTCAAATGGGCTTCAGAATATTTTATTCAAAATTGCAACCTGTGTCTGTGACAGAGCAATATAATAAAGTTCAGCTAGCAACTTCTTATGTCTAGTTTCTATTTCTCTCTGTATTAAAAGGACAATAAAATGCAACTGTTGCCAAATTTGTGTATCAGGGCCAGCTATTACAAATAAAGATTCCTGGGCCCAGCTGCAAACTCATTTAAT
>PVJD01009907.1:0-15980 GCA_004026545.1 Mormoops blainvillei
CATTTGCTTGGAATATTTTTTTCCAACCCTTTACTTTCAGTCTGTGTAGGTCTTTTTTTCTGTGGTGGGTCTCCTGTAGGTGGTGTATGAATGGGTCATGTTTTCTCATCCATTCAGCTACCCTATTTCTTTTAATTGGAGCATTTAATCCATTTATATTAAAAGGTATTATTGATAGCTACTTAGTCATTTTTTCCCTTTGTACTTCTGTTCCTCTCTCACTCACTCTTTTTCTTTATCTTCTTAAAGCAGTCCCTTTAGCATACCTTGCAATGCTGGTTTAGTGGAGGTGTATTCTTTTAGCCTTCTTTTGCCTGGGAAACTCCTTATTTCACCTTCCATTTTAATTGAGAGGCTTGCTGGGTAGAGTAGTCTCTGTTGCAATCTTTTGCTCTTCATTACTCGAAATATTTCTTGCCATTCTCCTCTGGCTTATAGTGTTTCTGTGGAGAGGTCAGCTGCTAGCTTTATCTGAGCTCCCTTGTATGCTATTTCCTGTTATTCTCTTGCTGCCTTTAAGATTCTCTCTTTGTCTTTGATATCTGCCATTTTAATTATGATGTGTCTTGGAGTGGGTCTCTTTGAGTTCCTCTTGAATGGGACGCTCTGTGCTTCCTGGGCTTGTGTAACTTTCTCTCCTCCAATTAGGGAGGTTTTCCCTCATTACTTTTTCCAAAGGATTTTCTGTTCCTTGCTCCTCTTTTTCCCCTTCTGGTATTCCTATTATATGGATATTATTACACTTCACATTGTCCTGCATTTCTCTTAACACCTCTTCACTCTTTTTGAACCTTTTTTCATTTCCTTGCTCTTTCTGGGAGTTTTTTTCTACCATGTCTTCCAGCTCATTGATTTGATCCTCTGCTTCATCTAGCCTCTTTTGATTCCTTCTACTGTGTTCTTCAATTCAGAAATTGTATTCACCATTTCCTCTTGGTTCTTGTTGATAGTTTCTATGTCTTTTTTTTCATGCTGATATAGTTTGTAGTAAGTTCCTCATAGTTTCCCTGTAGTTTTTTGTAATCCTCACTGAGCTCATTGTAATTCGCAGTGAGCTCACTGAGTTCAGTGAGCATCCTTATAATCATTGTTTTGAACTCAATATCTGATAGTTTACTTGCCTCTGTTCCATTTAGTGGTCTTTCTGAGGATTCCTCCTTTTTTTTTGGTTGGGGGTTGTTTCTTTGTCTTCCCATTATTTGTCTGACAGAGTTAAACTACAAAGCCCAGGAAACAAACCCATGACCACAGAAATAACTACCCCTCTATAATCCCACTATCAACTGCAAATGAGCCAGTATTAATAAGGCTGTAAAGAGATTAAGACTATTATAAGAAAGGAGAGACATAGACTATAGTATAAAATCTAGGGACTTAATATGCACCAACTTCTTGGACAAAAAATGTTAAAAAGCTGTATAGTAAAGAAAATATTGCAAATCATGGAGAAGACCACAGTGGATTTTGCCTTGGTAGCCTCTAGTGTTCATCACTGTTTTTTTCTTTCTGGATCCACCTCTAGTGAATTTGGATGTTGACACCATCTGAACTTAGGCAGCCTGTTCAAGACTTCCTGGGATCTACTATCTGTGGCTGTCTCCGTCAGTTGTTTATCTAGTCACTCTGCGCTCAGCAGTCAGGCTTAAGCACCATAAGGCAGGCTGAATCCCTCCTGGGGTTTGGGCTAATGTTTCCTCTCAGGCTGCTGCTCAGAGGGGAGTGGTCTGTGTGAGCTTGATGGCTGCTGCTTCATGGATGACTCAGCACCAAGATCCCAGAGGCTACTCTCTCAGTTCTCTCTCCAAAGTCTTCACCCTCCGTCTCTTCTCATGCATCTCCTCATGCACTCTGCCCCCCACCCCCTTTGCATGGGTCTACTGTCTGTGGCTGCCACTCTGCACTCAGCAGTCAGGCTTAAGCACCACAGGGCCAGGGCAGAGTCCCTCCTGGGTTGGGGCTATTGTTTCCTTTCGGGCTGCCGCTGCTCAGGGAGTGGACTGCCTGAGCAAGATAGCTGCTACCACATGGGGGATGACTCAGCACCAGGATTCCAGTGGCTACTCTCTCAGTTCTCTCCCCAAAGCCTCTGTCCTCAGTCTCTCCTCAGATGTCTCCAGCCCCCTCTGCCCCTGCCTTTGCTGGAGTCCAGGATAAGTGGCTGCAAATGAAAATTTATGCATTGGTCCTTTAATCATCTCTTTCAGTCTCCAGCTGCACATCTCTCTAGCGACCCTGCTGTGTTTTGCAGCTGACTGTTTTCTGTGTACTTTTTGGGCTCTGATACTGTAGGCTGGGGATCCCCACCTATGGTTTAGACCCCAGTATTCTCAGGGGAGCCAATTGCTGCTTAAATATCCCTCTGGTGCTGCTGCCTGCAGGTACCTAGCCAGCCTTCTTGCATCTTTGCTGCACTCCTTACCAGTCAGGTTGTGTTGAACTGATCCTTTTGTCTGTCCAAGGTTATAAAGCTTCTCCCTCACTATTGTTCAGTTGTTTGTTCCAGGTGATTTCTCCACAATTTAGCTGTAATTCCAGATTGGTCCTGGGAGGAGGTCAGTGTGACTTCCATTCGCTCCTCCACCATCTTGATTCTATTTCTCCTTCAGTTTTGAATGATTGCCTTGCTAGGTAAAGTAGCCTTGGTTGTAGGTTCTTGCTTTTCATCACCTTGAATATTTCATGCTACTCCCTTTTGGCCCGAAATGTTTCTGTTGAGAAGTCAGATGACAATCTTATGGGAGATCCCTTGTATGTAACTAACTGGTCTTCTCTTGCAGCCTTTAAGGTTCTCTCTTTATCTTTAAACTTTGGCCATTTAATTATGATGAGTCTTGGTGTGGGTCCCTTTGTATCTACCTTCTTAGGGATTCTCTGTGCTTCCTGGACTTGCATGTCTATTTCCTTCACCAAATTGGGGAAGTTTTCTTTTATTATTTTTTCAAATAGATTTCTAATTTATTGCTCTTTCTATGTCCTTCTGACACCGCTGTGATACAAATGTTGGGTGTTTGAAGTTGTCCCAGAGGCTGCTTACACCATCCCCATTTTTTGGATTTCTCTTTCTTCTGTTTTGCTTCCTTATGTTCCAAATCATTGATTTGATTCTCAGCTTTATCCACTCTACTGTTGCTTCCTTGTAAGTTGTTCTTTATTTAAAGTTGTGAATCCTTCATTTCTGACAGGATCTTTTTTTGTGTTGTAGAGGTCCTCACTAAGTTCCTTGAACATCCTTATAAATAGTGTTTCAGTTCTGCATCTGACAGATTGCTTATCTCCCTTTTATTTTATTCTTTTTCTGAAGTCTTGATCTGGTCTTTCATTTGGGCCATGTTTCTTTGTCCCTTTGTTTTGGCAGCCTCCCTGTGTTTGTTTCTATGTATTAGGTAGAGCTGCTATGACTCCCTGTCTTGGCAGTGTGGCCTAATGTAGTAGGTGTCCTGTAGGGCCCAGTGACATAGCCCCCACTATCGCCCAAGATGGGTACTTGAGGTGTGCCCTTTGTGTGGGCTGAGTACACTGTTCTGTTGCGGTGGAGCCTTGATTGCTGTTGGCAGGTCAATGGGAGGGTTTATCAGGCCAGTCAGGTGCAAAGATTGGCTGTAATCACTGACCACCAATCTCTGTCCTCCATGGAGGATCAGCTGTGCAGGAGCAGAGTGGTGGTGCTTTGATGAGGTCTGTAGTTGTCCGCCGGGTGCTCAAGCCTTGCGGTTTCCCAGATGATGTAGGCCAAGGTCAGCCCTGACCTGTGTTTTGCCTGGGCCCACACTGTCTAGGTTATAAAGCAATCTGAGATGGCTGCTATTTGTGCTGGGCTTGGAGATTTCCAGGCACAGCCAAGTTGTGTTCTAGGTTGACTGCTGTTAGTGCTTCACCTGGGGCCACTTAACAAGAGGTACAGGGTTTGGGGCCTCACTGATGCTGGCTGTTGCATGTTTGGGAGGATTTAGGAAGTTGTGAAGCCTTAGCCAAGACTAGCCATTCATATGGATAAGCCCTGTTAACAGCTTGGGTGGGGCCATAAGTTGCATGGGACAGTCTCAGGGCATCTCCAGGGCAAGGTAAACAGTGTTAGCCAGGTTGATGGTGTCTCATTTATGGCCCACCTGCTGGCTCTGTGGTTCCTGTGTGAGGATGGTTCAAAAAAGGGAAATGGCCTCTGCCCACCTTGCAGTCTGGGATAAAGCTGTCTTTTGGCTCTCACCCTTATGCCAGACAGTTTAGTTCCTCCCTGTATGCCACTGGTGACTGTCAAGCTGCTATCCTGGTGCTAGAGCTCAGAGGGAGTGAGTCTGAATAAGTCTGTGTTGGGTCCTTTAAGGGGAACTGGTTAGGACTCCAGAAGTTTTTTTCATAGACTCAGTCCTTGCCGGTTTTTGCAGCCAGAAGTTATGGACACTTATTTTTCTGGCACTAGAACCCTGTACTGAGGGGCCTCGTGTGGGGCTGGGACTCCCTGTTCAGAGATATCCCTCCGAAATTTTTATTCACCACACATGGATGTAAGATTAGCCCATTCCACATCTCTGCTCTTCTTACCAGTCCGGATGGATGTGGTTTGTTTAATTCCATAGCTGTCAGACTTCCATTCAACTCAGTTTCTGATAGGTCTGAGTGATGCTGTTGTATGTAATTAAATTGTAATTTTATGTGGTTGTGTAAGGTGATGAACCTTGTTTATCTATGCTGTCATTTTGAATCAGAAGTCTCTATTTTTTTCAACAAACCAGCTTTTGGCTTCTTTGATTTTTTTGTATTGTTTTAAGATTCTAATTTATTTATGTTCTGATCTTTGTTATTGTTTTCCTTATGCTCACTTTGGGATTTATTTGTTGTTCTTTTTCTAGCTTTTCTTTTTTGCTATAATGGTAGCTGTTTGACATTTTTCTTATTTCTTGAGGTAGGTCTGTATTGCTATGAATTTTGCTTTTAGAAGTACTTTTGCTGTGTCCTAGATTTTGGGTTGTTGAGTTCTCTTTTTTGTCTAACTGTATCTTTTGATTTCTTCCTTCATCTCATTGCCAATCTATTCATTGATCAGTAACATGTTATTTAGCCTCCATGTGTTTGCATGTTTTTCAGTTTTCTTTTTGTAATTGAACCCTAGTTTCATAGCATTGTGTTGGAGAAGATGTTAGATATAATTTCAATTTTCATTAATTTGCTGAGATTTGTTTTGTGATCTAACATGTGATCTATCCTGGAAAATGTTTCATATGAACTTGAAAAAAATGTATAGTCTGCTGCTTTGGGCTGAAATGTCCTAAAAATATTAATTGAATCCATCTGGTCTAATGTTGCATTTAAGACTGCTATTTCCTTGTTGATTTTCTCTCTGGATGACATATACATTGATATCAATGAGGTGTAAAAGTCCTCTACTCTGTATTTTGTCAGCTTCTTCCTTCATGTCCATCAATATTTGCTTTATATATTTAGGTGTTCTTACATTGGCTTCATAAATGTTTTCCAGGGTTATATTCTATTGTTGGATTGACCCCTTTATCATTATAAAATGTCTTTTAAAATCACCTTTATTGTGTTAAAGATATTTTGTTGATATAAGTATTGGTATCTCAGATTTTAAAAATTTTTATTTGCATAATATACCTGTTTCCATCCCTTCACTCTCAGCCTGTGTGTCCTTCAATTTGAAGTAGGTCTCTTGTATGCTGCATATGTATAGGTCTTGTTTTCTTATCCATTCAGCCACCTTATGATAAGACAGTTATTTTGAATGGTTTTCAAGCAATTTACAGATCTCTATCATTGGATGATTATGCAGCTTTACCAGCTTTCTTTGATGGTGTCATGTTTGCTTGATTTTTTGGATTCATATCACCTTGCATTGATTACTATGCGCTTGAAGGAGCCAACATCATTTCTGTCTTTATAGACTAGCTATAGCAGGTAAAGATCTTCTACCAGGTTTCCAGAATGATAGGACTGCCTCTGTCATCTCAGTCAAGTGGTAACAGAGCTGAGTCACATGATTGTTGCCATGTATACAGTTGGGTTTGTAGTTGACAGGCCTAATGTGGGAATATGGGTGGGTATGGTCTTTCCTGGATCTCCAAGTAGATGGGACTGCTTCTAGAACTGCACAGGGGTAGGGCTGCAGACAAATCACAGGGCCATTTCTGCATCTGCCAGAAGCAGGCCTGTTACCTGGCATGTTGGTGGGTTTGGCTTGAATTGGGTCTTTTGATGGGTACCTGTGTTGGAAACATTGCCTCCAGGACACCAGCAGTGCAGGGCTGGGTAAGGTCACAGGGATGCCTCTGGGTCAGTAGTCAGTATCAGGATCTGTAGCCTGCAGCCAGAGGCTTGGACATCCTACACCTTGCCTAGTTGGTCAGATCAGCCACTGGATTGTGGCAGAGTGAGGCTGGAACTGAGACTTATGGATGTTTGAGGTCTACAGCTGGAACTGAGGGTGGCAGTTCTGATACCAGAACACTGAATGGAGTTCCTGGGTATCTGGGAAGGCAGGATTGAGAGCTTTGTTGGGCCTGGGTCACTGAGCTGCCTCAGAATCCAGTCAGGGCCAAGGTCAGTGAGGCTGTTACTGGCAATATGAATGGGTATGGCACTTCTTGGGTCCTTGTGCAGGCAGGACTGACTTCTGACTGGTGGTAGAGCAGGGCTAGATTCAGATCATAGGGTAGCTTTGCAATCTTCAGCCAGACATGTGGCAGGTGTGCATTTTATACTGGTGTGGACTGGTGTGGTTCCCCTTAGTCCCTTTGGAAGATGGGGCTGAATGCTGGACCACGGCAAAGCAGGGCTGGAGCTGCTTGGTGGGTTGGAACTTATTTTGGCCTATAGATAGAACCATGTTTGGCAAGATTGCCATCAGGTATTGGGCCTGCTTCTTCAAAGAAGCAGCTCTCCTCAATTTTGTGACTTACCAGGGTTTTGCAACCTCCTATATAGATGCCAAAGCTCCCACAAAGACACTTTTTATCCATGGATGGCTTCCAGGTAGTTGTTTGTGTTAGGAAAGTGAGATGGGAACCTCCTATTCCACCATATTGCTGATGTCAACTGTTGTCTATAGAATTATACATGTCTGCCTGTATATTTCTAACCTAGACATTATCTACAGAATTAGGCTTGTGCATGACTTAGAAAGTACATAATTAACTGGCCATAACAGCCTTATTCTCTATTTTTAGGAGAGGCACTTGGAATTCCTTATATTTTTAGAAACCACCATATACCTTGCTGTCTTTATATGGAAAGTTTTCTGTGCTTGAAATAGTTTTACCCCATTCTTCTTTCATATGAAGTTTTTATGTCAGGCTCAATTCAGATGCCACCCCTTATGCGTATTCTTCCTTACCCATTCTTCTCTATGCCCATACCCTTCTCTATCTCAATAAGCTACCCAGAGGCTGATCTACTGGTGGGCGCACCAGGCGTGTGCCCTGGGCGCCGACTTCTGAAGGCATGTATTTTTGTTTTCCCTGTCTCTCTCTTTTTTTTTAATGGACCCAATATTTTCTTCTGCCCCCAGGGCCTCAACCAATCTTAATCTGCTTCTGAAGCTAGCTTAGTTTCTGTACTCTAGTAATGTAAGTGCATATCTGCTATGAAAACACCTATCACCCAGGGCTGTCATGTATGATGTATGTGTTACCTCCCATTACTGGGTTGCTGTGAGACTCAGGAGATGTTTCCCAGAACCCAGTATAGTTACTAGAATATAACAGGACTTCAAAAAATGCAAACCTATTTATATTACTGTTTTACACTCATTTCATTTTATCTCATACATCTCTATCAAGAAATGGACTAATTTTTACCTTATAGAGTCTTCAGATCATTTGCATCTAGAAAGATTAAGTAAATTTCCCAAGGTCACATTGTTATTGGGGACATTTCCCCCTATAACTAAAAAATTTCAAATATATGATTTGTTACTAAATACATGAAATTCCATGGTATGGACCTACTGTAACTTATTTACTCATTCCCACATTATTAGAAATTTGGTTGCTTATAAAATTTTTATTATTATAAGCAAAACTATAATGAACAATTTAAACCCATGTCTATGTGCTCAGTTTCCTTATCTGAAATTTAGAGATAATAACATTACTTATACCAAAGAATTGTTTTAAGAAAGAGGTGATAAATAGAATGCTTGGCACCTAGTAAGTTATCAATTAATGGATGTTACTATCTTTGTTGTCAGAGTACATGTGATATGAATCAGGTAGCTTACTAGATGTGGGGAATTCAGTGGTGAATAAAGTGGATGTAATTCCTGTGTGAAGAATGCAATCCCTGCTGGGAATATAGATGAATAAAAAAGCAACCGCAATAAGGCAAGAAGGGTTTTGACTTATAACCAATTCCAGGACTTATGTCTTTTATTTAACTCTCTATAACTTATTTTTTGAAATGTTCACCAGTAATCCTATGGGATTTTCTAAAGTTACCCTTTTGATATATCACTTTGAATAAATGAGAAATGTTTATAGTCAAGGACCAGCTTAATAACTGGAATAACTTTGTTTCATTTATAATGAATTAGTTAATAAAACTTGGTTACAGAGCTTGGGAACTTCTGATCAAGATGGTGGAGTAGATAAACACTGCCTTCACTTTCTTTCATGACCACATCAAAATTACAACTAAATTATAGAATTATAACTCTTGTTGAACCACCTGAAGACAAGCTGAACAGAACTTCCATAACTAAAAATATAAAGAATAATCCACATTGAGACTGGTAGGAGGAGCAGAAGTGCAAAACAGGTTGATCCTGTACCTACATGGGGTAGTTAAGAATTGGGAGGGATATAATGGCTGTGGAGGTCCCATCTGAGGAGCAGGGGGTACCAGCTCCAAACCAGACTCATCAGCCTGGAGCACTAATACCGTGGAGAGGAGCCTCTACAACATGTGTCTATGAAAACCAGTAGGGATTCTGTCTGCTTCTGTATACCTAGGCATCCTCTCAAAGTGTCTGAGCACATACTTACTTGCTCACAAACACTTGCCCTGGGCTCCAGCAAAGGGACAACAGCTTGAAAGGTGCCAGGGAAACAGGGAGGAACTGAATTGTCTGGCTTTAGGGTGAAGGCTGAGGGGGAAATTCCCTCCCAGACAGAAGCACTAGTAGGTGCCACTCTTCCTCTGCTGAGCCCTCCACTCATCCAGCCTGCAGGCTCAGTGGGCACCAAATCTGAGCCTCCATTAACATGGTTAACACCACTGTCCCACCCAGGTGATTCCCTGAACTCCTACCCCAACCAACTAGAACACCTACCTGAACCTCTTTCAGCAGCATTTCCACGTAAGTGGCCAGATTTTGCCCATGTTGTAGACTCTTCTGAAATCTCTCAAAGGGCCACAAAGCCCCCCAAAGCAGCAACTGGCATTGGTATGTCCTGTACCTCTTGCTAAGTGGCTCCAAGCCCAGAACTAGTGGCAGCTGGCCTTAGTTCCTAGCATAGCCTCTTCCAGGTATCCCCAAGCGAAGCACAGTCAGCTTCTAACCACTGATCACTTTGTAGCTTCTACCAGGTGGCCCCTGACTGGGCACAGGCAGCGGCTGACCTTGGTTTGCACTGGAGCCCTCCCATGACATTTCAGAACCAATACACATGGTGGTTGGCTTCAGACCACACCAGAACACCACCCAAATATCTCCACAAATGACATACCCAAAGGCAGACTCGGCAGGCACTAGAGCCCTGCTAAACAAATCCTGCTTCATGGGGTCAGCCTCTGTATAATCATCTGCTGTAGTCACTGCCATTCTTCATTGTCAGTCAGCCTGAGGGTCAGCCCCCACCCCCACTACCATGCAAGCAGCAATCAAGGCTCAACTACAACAAAAGAGCACACACAGTCCACACAAAGGGACAACCCTGGAGCATCTGGCTTGGGTGACCAGGGATTCTGTGCCACTGGGCCCCATAGGACACATACTATATAAGACCACCCTACCAAGACTGTGGGACATAGAAGATGTACTTAATACATAGAATCAAACATAGGGAGACAACCAAAATGAGGAGAAAAAGAAACTTATTAAAAAAGAATGGGACAAAGCTGCAGAAAAAGAACTGAACAAAATAGAGGCAAACAATCTTTCAGATACAGAGTTCAAAACACTGGTTATAAAGATGCTCAATGAACTTAGGAGAAGGATAAATCAATTCAGCAAGAACTTACGAAAAGAGATAGAAACGATAAAAAAGAACCAGTGAGAAATGAAGACTACAATAACTGAAATGAAGAATAAATTAGAGGAAATCAACATCAATTAGGTGAGGCAGAGGATTAAATCAGCAATTTGGAAGACAAGTTAGCAGAAAATATCCAACTGGAACAGCAAAAAGAAAAAAAAATAGAATAAAAAAAAACCAGGATTGTTTAAAGGACCACTGGGACAACACGAAACATAATACATTCACATTGTAGAGGTCCCAGAAGGAGAAGGCAGAGATAAGGGACTGAAAACCTATTTGAAGATATAATGACAGAAAACTTTCATAACCTGGCAAAAGAAATATACATACAAGTCCAGGAAGGTCAGAGAGCTCCAAAGAAGATGAATCTAAAGAAGCCCACACTAAGACACATCAGAATTAAAATTCCACAAGTTAAAGACAAAGAATCTTATAGCAGCAAGAGAAAGACAGTTCATTACTTACAAGGGAGCCCCCATAAGAGTGTCAACTGATTTCTCAACAGAAGCCTTGCAGGCCAGAAGGGATTGGCATGAAATATTCAAAGTGATGAAAAGCAAGAACTACAATCAAGATTATTCTACCCAGCAAAGCTATCATTTAAAATTGAAAGAGAAATAAAGAGTTTCCCACACAAGGAAAAACTAAAGGAGTTCTTCATCACTAGATCAGTATAATAAGATATGTTAAAGGGAGTTTAAGAGGAAGAAAAATAAAGATAAAAATATGAATAATAAAATGACAGCAACAATATACCTATCAATAATAACTTTAAATGTAAATGGATTAAATGATTCAATCAAAAGACATAGGGTCGCTGAATGGACAGGAAAAAAAAACAAAACTCATACATATGCTGCCTACAAGAGACCTACTTCAGATTGAAGGACATGTAGACTAAAAGCAAAGGGATGGAAGAAGATATTTCATGCAAGTGAACATGAAAAATAAAAGTCTGGGTAGTAATACTTATATCAGATAAGAGACTCAAAAAATTAAAAATAGAATTACCAAATGACCCAGTAATCCCACTTCTGGGTGCTTAGCCAAAGAAATCCAAACAGTAACATGAAAAGATATATGCATTCCTATGTTCACTGCAGCATTATTTACAATAACCAATATAGGAAGTAACCTAAGTGTCCATCAATAGACAAATGTATAAAAATGTTGTTAATATATACAATGGAATATTACTTGGCCATAAAAAGAATGAAATCCTACCTTTATGACAACACAGATGGACCAAGAGGGTATTATGCTAAGTGATATAAGACAAAGACAAATACCAAATGATCTCATTTATATGTGCAATCTGAAAAAGCAAAATAAATGAGCAATAAAAACAGAAACAAACTCACAGATACAGAGGAAAAAAAACACCGATGGTTCCAGATGGGAGGGCACTGGAGGAATGGATGAAAAAGGTGAAGAGATTATGAAGTGCAAACTGGCAGCTACAAAATAGTCACAGGGATGAAAAGTACAGCATAGGGAATATAGTCAATAATATTTTAATAACTTTGTATGGTGCCAAGTAGATACTAGACTTGTTGGTGAATCACTTTGTAAGTTAAATAAATACCTACCACTGTACTGTACACCTGACACAAATATAATACTGAATGTAAAGTATAGTTGAAGTTTTCAAAAAAAGAAATAAAAAGACTTGATTACAAAAAAATGCATTGATTCTTAATATATACTTGTTTGATTCCTAGTATGTGCTTTCCTGAATCAAACAGACCAGTAAAATTATTTTCCCCTTATTCACTCATCATTACCCCTATCTCTGGGAATTAGGAATAAATTAGCCAATGAGAAATAATCCTCTGCTACTGATCTAATGACTTTGAGGTAGAGTGAGCTATCCTGGATTTTAATGAACTGGGGTTTATTCAGGTCAACAGGAGTTTATTCAAGGTTATTCATATCCATGGTGAACCTTCATACATTTGAAAATAATTCTTATTGTCTTCTTTTATATTTTTCCACTCCAGGTGAAATTGGAACTTCCTACTCTCTTGGAATGATTTGGGTCCCCTTACCATCATAATTTGTCTGTTCTAAAGGTACTGTAGTTTATCAGCATCCCATGACAACCATATATGATGTTCAGAGTATGGGCTAACCGGGCACTGAATGAGTAGTATAAAAATAAAATTCCATGCTTTTAAAGCAAACTAAAATTGACTTTTTTGGAAAGTACATTGTGCAACAACTTACCTGTGTTTCTATTTTCTGCCTGCTTAAATTTCTGTCCTAACTATGTAGGAGTCTCTCCTAGCTACAAAGAGTCTTTGAAAAATGCTCTTACAAGTTCATCAGCTATCTCCAAATAGCAACTACAATGGTCTCTTTCAGTCCTTATTCTTCTCGAAGTCTTGGCTATCCTCTAATTACCATTTCCTTTTGAAACTCATTCATTATATAGGTTTTCCTCATATCTTCCTATCTTAGTTAATTTTCTTCTTCAACCTGTTACATAACACAGGTTTAGTTCTTGCACCTGTACTATCTCTGCTTCTGCTAGCTCTGCGCTTGCTCCTTTGGGGAGTTCCTCACTCTTATGGCTTCATTTGTTACCTCTTTGGACTGACTGCAGATCTCTCTCAAATAAGTATTATTACTTGTCCCTTCAAACTCAACAATTTGTTGTTCCCTCCTTGTCCCACAATCTAGCTCCTAGTTTGTTATTGATTTTCTGTCACCCAGTTTCAAAAGTTGTCAGCAATTTTTCTTTCCCTTACCATATGTAGTCAGTCATTACTAAGTAGTGATTCTTCATTGAAAAAATATACCTAGTCCTATTTATTCTCCTTCCATCACTTACTGTTCCAAGCACCTCTTAACTAGATTTACAGCCTATGACGTTTCCCCTTTTCAATCTAGTTTGCACAGTCACAAAATTACCATTTTAGTAATGCAACCGTATTCACTTGACTCTCCTTCACAAATACCCAAGAAAGCTTCCAGTTGCCTGATGAATGTAATGCAAATTCCAGGTTTGTGTTTCAAATCCTTTCAGAATGTTCTTCTAACCCTCCGTTTCAAAACTATGCCTCAGAATACTTCTCATGAGCCTACTGCAACAATTCAGTTGTGTACTTCCCCTAGAGCTTAGCACAGCAGTCCTTAATCCCTTTGCCTTTCTTCTATTTCTACATCATCAGCACAGCAACATTTTATCCACCTTTGAGACATGTCACATATCACCATTCCCTTCCCCATGAGGGCAAACTCTTTACTTTCTTATTCCAAGAGGTCGCTAACTTTTATTATACTGTGTCCATCTAAAGTACATTTTGACACTTAAATTTTATTTTTTTCAAAAACTGTTATATCGCTATACACTGGGTCCAGCAGAAGTAACAACACTGAGTGTGATTGGTAGGGTATGTGAATGTCTCGCACAAGATAGACAGCAATTGGAACATTTCACTTAAAATGTCATATAGGGTGCTTGAGTAGGATATTGTTATGTTACAGAATTACATGCTTATGATTTTGTAATAAAAGATTTTTATGTAATAAAAAGGGATGTTATTTGTGCTGGACCCTGTTTGTTACAAACTATTTGATTTCAGGGACTCTGGCTTATAATTTTTCTGTATACTCCGTATTGCTAGAGCATTGAGCTCACCATGAAAAGTTGTTGGTTGGTTGGTTAGGCTGTCACAGAGATATAATATTTGTTAAAAAATTATTATACATATGTTTAATCAAAATGTTTTATTTCAGAAAGTATCCAGTCTTTTTTACTGAGTAATACAAGTATCGACTTATAAAACAGATGGAAACTGAGGTTTGTGGCTGAGAGATCTAAAAATGGTGAAATTTCTAAAGAATAGAAACTCTGCAATGTATGGATTAAAGGAATTCTATATTTACAATCCATGTAAGCAATGCCTGGAATATTACTTGTATCTGGAGGATGGGAACCATAATAATCAGTTGTCTTATGGGCTTTCCTTTTATTTATCTTTACTCTTCGTCTTTTTGTTGTACTTCTTTACTTGCCTTTGCCCTTTTTTGAAGCTTCTGCTTTTTTACGCTTGTCTTGTGGTCCTTTCTTTGCTTTAGCTTTGTCCTTTCCTTCACCACCTTTCTTGTTTTCGGCATCATTTTCTTTTTTATCTTCATTCTCTCCTGCATCTTCCTTTTCTTTGTCCTGGTTTACTTTATCTTCAGAATTCTTGTTTTTCACTTGAGATTCTTGTCCTTGTGCTATTTGGGACTCACTCTCTTTTACTTCAGATTCTTGTCCTTGTGGTATTTGGGACTTATTCTCCTTTACTTGGGCTTCCTGTCTTTTTGGCATTCCCATGTCACTCTCCTTTACCTTGGCCTCCATTCCCATCTTGCTTTTCTCCAACTCAATGCTTTCTGCTTTGCTTTTTGACTCTGTTTTGTGCATCAAGGACTTATCAGAATCTGTGAATAAGATTTCCTTCTTTAGTGCTTCCTTGTTTTCTTCTTGGTTACTTTTAGACTTTGAAGTGCCTCCACTTTTTAGAGTTGGAGCTTTGGGGTCTGATTTTTTTGCAAGTTCTCCCTCCATGTAACCTGGAAATATAACTAAGCACACAACAAAAGTGCACAATTCAGGTAAGTACTTTCTCTTTATTTCTACTTTCCCCCATATATTGGTTTCTTTTTTTGTGTGTGTTAAAATGGACTGAAGATAGTTTGTGTTTGATGAAAATATAAAATGGTGGAATGCTACACATAAAATTATATTAAATATTGATAACATTCCAGATTCTTTTCTATAAATTGGAAGATTAATGAAAGAAAAGGTAAAATATAGCATAAATGAGCTGACATTTGTTCAGTATGTTATGGCTAATGAATAATGCTTAATAGATAAGAAGGATGTATTCTGAAAAGAAATAAAACTTATTTTTAGAAAAAATTGTGGAAAAAGGCAATGTTGTTTCTTAAAATAGAAAAAGAAAGCTCAAAATACATTTTTCATATTGAATAAAAGCTCATCTCATTATGCAAAAGTAGTAATAGTTCTGGCTGATATTTATTAAGTACTTAACCACACACCAGTGGTAAAGTGCTGTTCTGAGTACTTTATATGTATTAACTTGTTTAATCCTCACAATGACCATTAGGATAAGTACTATTATCCTCTCCATTTTACAGGTGAAAAAACTGAGGCACAGAAAGTTTAAATAAAAGTGAATGAATATGGTCATAAGGTTAGCAGATGGTGAAGCTTGGGTTTAAACCTGATAGACTCCAGAGTTCAGTTTTAACCACTAGTACTAGATTATTTCTTGCAATATCTGCAAGCTTACTTTACAAAAGTTTCATATCTCTTTTATCATGTATAGGTAAATCTGCTCTGCTATGTTATATTTCTGTGTTACCTAATAAATTTGAATTTGTTAGCTAGCTTCTCAAATTTTTATTTTTAAAAAAGATTTTATTTATTTATTTTTAGAGAGAGGGGAAAGGAGGGAGAAAGAGAGGGAGAGAAACATCTATGTGCAGAGAAACATCAACTGGTTGCCTCTCTCATGCCCCCGGCCTGCAACCCAGGCAAGTACCCTGACCAAGAACTGACCCTTTAATTTGCAGTCTGGTGCTCAAACCGCTGAGCCACACAAGCCAGGGCTAGCTTCTGCTATTTTAAAATTATTATTATTATTTTTTAGTGATTTGATTCTCTGAATTAAGAAAAAAAAGAATATCTGTGCTATCAAGGAGAATTGTGTGGATTTGTACTATGGAGCAAAGGTATATCTTACTTAAAAAAAA
>PVJD01009907.1:16080-58414 GCA_004026545.1 Mormoops blainvillei
GGAGGATTGAATGTGAAAGGTAGGGGGTGGGTAGGGCAGGGGAGAGTAATAGGGGAAAAAGAGGGACAACTGTAATTGAACAACAATTTAAAAAATTGAAAAAAGAAAACATCTAACATTTAATATTAATATAGTGGAAAGAATACTAAATTTAAAAGCTGAATCAGAACACCTGGGCTTAGTATTCCTGTTAACAGGGTTTATTTGGGTAAATTATTTAATCTCCAGATACTCATTTCTCATATGTAGTCTGCTCTGCCCACTTTTTAGAGTTATTTATGTATTCTAGACAAATAGTTTAAGGAGGATGGCCTTTAGAGACAGACTGGTTCAAACCTTGGCTCCACACCTAACTGGGGTGACCTTGGGTAAACTTTACTTTCTTATCTGTAAAATGGGAGCAATAGTGGTAGCTACTTCACAGAAGTGTTATGAGGACTAAATAATATCATCTAAGTTGAGCACTCAGTAGCACATGGAACATAGTAAGTAGTCAATAAATACCGGCTATTACTACAACCAAATGAGATAGTGCAGGCAAAAGCCCTCTGTGAACTCAAGACAAATTATTCTTAGTTTCAACCAAATAATTTAGAGGAATGATTCATTGTATTACAGGAAGATTTCTTGTATAATAATTATTTGACTTTTTAATATTAAAAGCATTTTGGTACATTCAGAGTTTGTCATATGGAAAATTGTTATACATATAACTATATTTTATCAGTTGTAAAAAGTGGGACACACCTGTAATAGATAAGAATACGACTATAAATCAAAATGGATGTCATAGTTCAGTGTTTTCTCTTTGGTATTTTAAACTTTTTACACCCCCCAAAAAATTAGAAAACCTGCATTAATGCTTTCTGAACCTTCTTGTGTATTTTCCTCACTAGTCTTGTTCAGTAAGATATGGGCACTGACATTTTATTCTAGACAAACTCATTTCCATTTTTCTAATGAAAATCAGTGATAATATATCCCAAGCACTTCTGTATTGAGAAAAACAACCCACAATATCTTGATATCTGTCAGTACTAACAGTGGACCCTTCTTGTGTCTGGGGCGTGGTGTGGAGTGGAGGAGTATGTTTTTCCACTGAAGCTTCTAACTTTACGAATGCTATGGAATGTACTTCTAAGCAAGCTGATTTTTCTTAATATATGAATAATTTTTAGCTTCATCATCTCACAGGAGTAATTTGTTTCATATTTACTACTGTATCTACTACTACCTGACCCATTTTAATTTAAATTTACCTCCTAAATAGTATAGATTTTGTCAGCCAAAATTAAGTAGTCTAGGATTTGATGAAACAATCAGTTGATTTTAGCTACACTTTTCCTAATTCTACAGAATTTTAAAAGAATTTTATTCTTCCCTCGCCACATTAAAAATTTTTTTCTAGTCACTTCTAATAGTATCTTCATACCCTTAATTGTTTTAACATTTTTGCCCTTTATTTTTTACCTTAACTTAATCAACAGAAATTAGATTTGCTGGGATTTATTTTTCAGAAATCTAGCTATCCCATAAAGTGAGATTCACTTTTATTTTGTCTTTGTGCTAAAAAGCGAGGCACAAATCATTATTCTACCAAATTCTACTTTCCTCTTTTCCTTCTTCCAGATTTCTATTTTTATTTATTTATTTATTTGGTATATTTTATTGAGTATGCTACTACAGTTGTTCTTCCAGATTTCTAGATGGTGCATAAATCTTGTCTTTCTCTTGAACCTTACATACTCCATAATATACATATTTGTAAACTTTGGCTAAATGTTCATTTATTGCAGGTGGTAGCTTATAGAACAAAATTCTAATAAAATTGAAAGATTTAATCAAGACCTTGGTGATCATTGTAATGTATTCAGGCTGATTAAAAAGTTTAAATTGAAAAAAAAATATTTTTAATTGGAAAAGTTTTGTTAAAACTGAAAAACATGAAGAAATACCTACCACATTTAATAATCCTAATTAAATAATACTAAAATAATGTAGAAAATAGACCATGCAGTTTATTATAAAACTAATCATATTACATTCTTAATCTAGTGACTGTCACGGAGAGTACAATCAAATCTAGACTCTACAAGATCTGTTAAGCATTAGAGAGATGAATCATGATAGCTCTCAGGCCATGAATCAACATTTTAAAAGATCATATACTTATTAGCTGAATATGGAGGTAAGAAAATAATGGACTCAACTCTAGAGATGATGAAGCCCTAATGGGTTGATTTGTCTTAAATCTTTCTTTGAACAATGAATTAAACCTTAACCTTCTTTTAATAAAAATATTAACTGGGAAGAATGTTTGAAATATTGTCAATAAAAATATATCTTTCAAAACAAAAAAAATTAAAAGGTTAAACTGATTGTTTTTCTGGTAATTAAAAAAAAAAAATTCATTAAGAGGTAATTCACCTCCAGGAAGGGACTTGACCTGCGAGCCCTTCTCATAGCCCTCTTTGTTTTTAAGGAAAATGTAGGGAGCATTTGAGGGAGCAGACACATCATGACTGCTCTCAATGCATGTTGTTTCTTGTTTTGTAAATCGAAAGAAAATAATTCTCTTCCAATTTCACCTCCTCTCCCCCAATCACAAACCCACCCTCATTGTAGTGAAAATTGAGGAAGAGGAGTGAGGCTTAAATGTGATTGAATATAGAACATATTTCCACGTATCTGGTTTTATTTTGCCTGTTTGTTTGTTTTGTTGATTAGGTGAGATCATATGGTATATGTCTTTTGAGTGGGGGAGGGGAGGGAGGAGAGAGCAAGGGAGGGGGGAAATGTGGGACGACTATAATTGAGCAATGAAAAAACAACAAAAAAATAGAACATATCTTGTGTTTGTCAATAGTTAGAATGTTTGAAATGCTTAAAGTGTATGACTACATTTAAGTCTTCCTTCTTATGATTATATGCAGTTTTAAAAAACTAGTATTCTATTTTCTTTCATATGATTTTCCTGAAGAGCTGCACCATGCTTTAAATAATATTCATACAGAAAAATTGGAATTTAGAAAATAGTTAAAAGCTAAGCACCAATTTAAATGGAATGTCTTCTATTTTTAAGCTTTTGTGTACATTTAATTTACAGCTTCACTGGTAGATGCATATTTGTATTCACAAATATTAGATTTATAGATAAGGTTTCAGGAGTAATCACAAAAAAGGCATTTGTGGTTCAGTATAGGATGTAATATACTGGGGTGGAAGGTGTGTTTACTCCAGAGACAGGAAGTCATTTGTTTATATCCTGACACTACTGTTCACCTACTCTTTAACCTTGGGTAAAAGTCTGAACCAGTTTCCTAATCTGTACAGTGGAGGATAATAATAGGTACTAGGCAGGGCTACTGCAAGAACAGAGATAACTGTTTTTGAAAATGCCTAGCACAATGCACAGTATATAGTAGGTGTTCAATACCTACTATCCCTCACAGGTAAAGTTTTTTTTTTTTAAAGATTTTATTTATTTATTTTTAGAGAGAGGGGAAGGGAAGGAGAAAGAGAGGGGGAGAAACATCAATGTGTGGTTGCCTCTCTCACGCCCCCAACTGGAGACCTGGCCTGCAACCCAGACATGTGCCCTGACTGGAAATAGAGTCAGTGAACTTTTGGTTCGCAGGCCAGCACTCAATCCACTGAGCCACACCAGCCAGGGCTCAAAGGTAAAGTTATTTAAGGCAATCGAAAGTAGATAAGATTTTGTTCTTAACTAGTTCTTTTATTTTCTTATTAATATGATACAGTAGGTCTTTACTTATAACAAAAAAAAGAGTTCTAAATTGCCAGCAAGGAACTAATGGAATTTAGAAACCAATGCTTCTTTTTTCATTATATTTGCTGGGAATCAGTGAGGAGACTCAGAGCCTAGAAGAAGGTCAGAGATTATGGCACTCTTTTGTATTAACTTCATCTCCTCTACTGCAATCTTTCCAAAAATAGTTATTTAAAGTATTGCTTGATTCTGGAGAATAGGGACTTTTAATATGACCTTAGAAGCACAAGTATCTATTTTGGGAGTAGAAACAGACAGGCTTGAAAATGATTATGAACAATATCACAATTGAGAATAGATAAGGAACTCACCCATAGGAGATAATGCTAAAGACAAAAAACAAAAGAAAGATCAGAGGAAATTTTTTAACTCAAGGAGAACCCAGCCCTCAGTGATACTCTTCGTAGGTGAATGCAGAAACAGAACCACCAGGGAATATGAAACCCTCTATTTCAGCCTCAGGAGTGCTGCTCGGCCCAAGGTCTACATCCAGCTCCACAGAGAAGTAGATCTTCAGGATGCCATTTAGTGAATGCGTGGTATTGAATCCTCGAATAAGTTACCTGTTTTGCCAGTTTCCTACTTTGCTATTGTGATTTCCTACTTTTATTGTTTTTTCACAGTCAGTTTTTTTTTTTAACCCACTCTCCTTCAGATCAGTTTGAAAATGTGTATTGTTAGTCAATTATCAAAGTCATTATCTTGTGTGACACATATTCTTTACATCAATTTTAGGAGATTTTGTTTTTTTAGTAAGAATGATCCATTGCCAGGTTATATAGCTGCAGGAAAACAGGCTGTCTTGAGGAAGACTTGCTGGAAATATATGCTACCAATCTTTGGTAGTAAATAATGAGAATCAAATACAAGACCATTATATTTTGTTATAAAAGGAAAGTAGGTAAGAGAGAGTTGAAGTATGAGAATATCATTTAAGAAATAATTAACTAAGAGGGTAGAAGAATGTGGAATAAAAAAAAGGGACAAAAATGCAAAGGTCTTAGATACAGAAATAGGTAAGGTAAGGACATGATCCCAACTTACTGATTTTTCCAGAACTGTCAACTGAAACAGACAAAGACATACACATAAGTAGGTATTGGACTTTCCTTTTTTCCCCAACCCCCAAGCCTCTGCACTGGGTAGAATCTGTGTCATAAACAACTAAGTTCCACTTCCTTAAATATGGGAAACTTCCATTTCTCTTCCCCCTTGTCTTGGCCTTTTGTAATTTAAGAAGAATTTGTGATTAGCTGCTTTATTTAAATTTTTAAAATTGAAATATACTTGCAAATTTAAGGTATATAAAATGTTAACTTAATATATTTACATGTTGTAGGGATAATTAGCACCTCTAACATGTTATATAATGATCCTTTCTTTGTGATTGGAATAATATATTCCAGTCCCTTAGAAAGTTTGATGATTATAATCCAATACTGTTGTCTGCATGTACTATCCTGTGCATTAACCCTCTAGGGCTTATTTACGACTCATTGCAAGTTTGTGCCCTTGAACAACATCTGTCCTGTCTCACACCCCCAAGCTCTTGGAACCACCATTTTATTTCCTGTTTTTATAAGTCTGACTTTTTTAGATTCTACATGTAAATGATATCATACGGTACTTGTCTTCCTCTGTCTGATGTGTTCACTTAGCATAATATGCTCAAGATTCATTTATGTTGTCACAAGTTGCAGGTGTCCTTTCTGATGGCTGAATAATATTCATTGTATATATATATGCCACAAATGATTGATCAGTTCATCAGCTGATATGGACATTTAGGTTGTTTCCACATTTTGGCTATTGTGAAAAATGCTGTAATAAGCAAGGGAGTGCATATATATCTTTGATATCCTGTTTTTGTTTCTTTTGGTAGATACCCAGAATGGAATTGTTGTACCATTTGGGATATATATATATATATATATATATATATATATATATTTTTTTTTTTTTTTCTGTTTTGCAGTTTTATAAATTTATTTGACAATCAGCTATTAGTTCTCATCCACAGTGCCTGTTTGTAGGTTTTTGAAAGTGGTGGCAGATCTGTACTTAGGTAACCAATGTATAGAGCTTGTTTGGTGTATCTTCATCCTCGTTACATTTTCTGGACAGCCACCCCCAGATACATAAGGGACATTTCTTATTCCTTTGGTGGAGACTGCTTTATTGAGTCTGGTATCAATGAACACATCAGTGGTTCCCATATCCTTCATGGGAAATTTCTGGATCTCTTTGAGCGCTCGAGTATCACACTTGAAACCCACTTCATGGATGTGCTTGTGAATGTTGATGGGATATTTTTTGGTCATGACCTCTTGATGGCAGAAATGACCCTTCTTCTCTCCACTTTTCTTGATGGGAGCCATTTGGTTGGGTCCAGGTTGTAAATATTCTGGTAGTTCTATTTTTAATTTTTAAGGAACCTCAGTATTGTTTTCCATAGTGGTTGAGCCAACACTGTACAAGGGTTCCATATTTCTACATGTCCTCTCCAACATGTGTTATCTCTGTGTTCTTGACAATTGCCATTCTAACTGGTGTGATGTGCTCTCTCACCGAGGTTTAACTTTGCATTGTCCTGATATTTAATGATGTTGAGCATCTTTTCATGTACCTGTTGTCCACTTGGACATCTTTGGGGAAATCTCTCTTCAGTTCCTCTGCCCATTTTTTAATTGAATTGTTTTCTCTTACTGAGTTGATGAACAATTTATATGTTTTGGATATTAACCCCTTATCTGAAATCAGTTTGTAAAAATTTCTCCCATTCTGAAGGTTGCCTTTTCAGCTTCTTAATTGTTTCTTTTGCTGTGTGGAAGCTCAAGTTTGGTGTATTCCCACTTATTTACTTTGGCTTTTATTGTTTCTGCTTTTGATATCATATCTAGAAAATCAATGCCAAGATCAATGTTAAAGAGCTTCTCCCCTACAATATCCTCTAGGGGAATTTTGGTATCAGGGCTTTGATCCATTTTGAGTTAACTTTTGTGAGTGGTTTAAGATAGGGTTTCAATTTTGTTGTCCTGCATGTATTTATCCAGTTTTCCCAGCACCTTTTTGTTGAAGAGACTATCCTTTTCTCATTGGGTGTTTTTGACTCCCTTCTCCAATATTAATTGACCATATATGTGGAGGTTTAATTCTGGGCTCTCTACTCTTTTCCTTTGGTCTGTGTGTCTGATTTTATGTTGGTACAATACTATTTTGATTCTTATAGCTTGTAGTATAGGTTGAAATTAGGAAGTGTGATACCTTTGGTTTTGTTCTTTTTCCTCTAGATTACTTTAGTTATTCAGATTTATTTTTGATTCCTACAAATTTTAGGACTTTTTTTTCTATTTCTTTGAAATGCCATTGGTATTTTTAATGGTGATTGCATAAAATCTATAGATGGTTTTGGGGAATATGGACATTTTAACAATATGAATCCTTCCAATCCATGGACATGGGATGTCTTTTCATTGTGTCTTCTTTGATTTCTTTTAGCAAAGCCTTGTAGTTTTCATTGTATGGATCTTTCACATCCTTGGTTAAATCATTCCTAGGTATTTTATTGTTTTTTGATGATATTGTGACTGGGATAGTTTTTTCCGATGTTTTATTATTAATGTATAGAAATGTAAATGACTTTTGCATGTTTATTTTATATCCTGCAACTTATCGAAATTGTTGCTTAGTTTTAATCATTTATTTTTGGTTGAATCTTTGGAATTTTCTGTATATAAAAATCATATTATCTGCATATAGCAACAATTTTACTTCTGCCTTTCTGATATTGGTGATGGACTTTTATTTCTTTGTTTTGCATAATTGCTCTAGCTAGGACTTTCAGTACTATTGAGTAAGAGTGGTGAGAGTGGGCAATATTGTCTTGTTCCTGATCTTAGAGGAAAAGCTTTCAATACTTTCTTTTGCATATAATCTTAGCTGTGCTGTATATGACCTATATTATGTTCAGGTATATTTCTTGTATACCCAAACTGTCCAGGTTTTTTTTTTTAATCATGAAAAGATGTTGTGTTTTGTTAAGTGCTTTTTCTGCATTTATTGAGATGATCATATGATTTTTTATTCTATAAAATGATATATTACATCTGTTGAACTGCATATGTCAAACCAACCTTGCATCCCAGGGATAAATCCCACTTGGTCATGTTGTATAATTATTTTAATGTGTTCTTGCATGCAGTATACTAATATTTTATTTAAAAATTTAACATCTTATTCATCAGAGATATTGGTCTAAAGTTTTCTCTTTTTTTTTTTTTTTGCTGTTTACATCCTTTATTTTTTAAAGTATACTTTATTGATCATGCTATTACAGATTTCCCATTCTTTTCTCCCCTTCATTACCCTCCACTCTGCACCCCCCTCCCAACAGCATTCCCCCCTCTTAGTTCATGTCCATGGGTCATACATGTAAGTTCTTTGCCTTCTCCATTTCCTATACTATTCTTAACCTCCCCCTGTCTATTTTGTACCTACCATTTATGCTTCTTATTCCCTGTACTTTTTCCCCCATTCTTCCCTGACCCCTTCCCTGCTGATAACTCTCCATGTGATATCCATTTCTGTGATTCTGTTCCTGTTCTAGTTGTTTGCTGTTTGCTTAGTTCTTTTCTTTTTTTTAGGTTAGCCATTGATAGTTGTGAGTTTGTTGTCCTTTCAGTGTTCATAGTTTTGATCTTCTTTTCTCTTAGATAGGTCCCTTTAGCATTTCATATACTAAGGGCTTGGTGATGATGAAGTCCTTTAACTTTACCTTATTTGGGAAGCACTTTATCTACCCTTCCATTCTTAGTGATAGCTTTGCAAGATAGAATAATCTTGGTTGTAGGTCCTTGCCTTTCATGACTTTGATACTTCTTTCCAGCCCCTTCTTGCCTTTAAGGTTTCTTTTGAGAAATCAGCTGATTATCTTATGGAAACTCCTTTGTAGGTAACTCTCTCCTTTTGTCTTGCTGCTTTTAAGATTCTCTCTTTATCATTAATCTTGGGTAATGTAATTATGATGTGTGAAACATAAATGTATGTTTGCCTCTCACATGCCCCCCCACTGAAGACCTGGCTTGCAATCCAGGCATGTGCCCTGACTGAGGTTCGAACCGGTGACCCTTTGGTTTGCAGGCCGGCACTCAATCCACAGAGTCACACCAGCCAGGGCTCTTTTTTATATTTTTGATTTCATAGTTTATCTCTTTATATGCTGTGAATTTGCCCCAAAATTATACTAGCTATAGTTACTTTTAATGTTTTTTCTTTAACTTTTACACTATAGTTAAATGGTTAACCTACCATTCTAATATAGAGCTACAGTTTTCTAACCCTGACTGTGTAATTTTTCATTTTTATCAAAGTGTTGTATATATTCATATGTTTTTATGTTGCTGATTAGTGTCTTTTCATTTCAGCTTGAAGAACTCTCAGCATTTCTTGTAAGTCAGGTTTAGAGATGGTGAACTCCCTCACCTTTTACTTTTCTGAGGAAGCTTTTATTTTTCATTTATATTTGAAGGATAACTGTTGGAAGGTACTCTTGGCTGGCAGCTTTTATCTTTCAACCCTTTGAGTATATCATTTCTCGTGGCTTATAGAGTTTCTTTTTTTAAACTGTATTTAATTGTTTATGCTATTACAGTTGTCCCCACTTTCCCCCCTTTGTCTAGGCCCCCCCCCCAGGCAATTTCCATACTATTGCCTGTGTCTGTGGGCTATGCTTATATGTTCTTTGGCCCATCCCTTCACCTTCTTTAATCCAGGTCCCCCACTCCCACCACTGACAGCAGTCAGTCTGTTCCATGTATCCATGCATCTGTTTCTATTATGTTAGTTTATTTTGTTTATTAGATTCCACATAAAAGTGAGATCATATGGTATTTTTCCTTCATTGATTGGCTTATTTCATTTAGCATAATAATCTCTGGTTTATAAAGTTTCTGCTGAGAAATCTGCTGATAGTTTAATGGTGGTTACTTTGTAAGTTACTTTCTTTTTTTTCCCCCTTGCTGTCTTTGAGATTATTTCTTTATTATTGATTTTTAACAGTTTAATTATAGTGTGTCTTGGAAAAATGTTTTTACATTGAGGTAATAGCTTCATGGATTTGTATGTCCATTTCTTTCCCAATGTTTGGGAAGTTCTCAGTTATTACTTTGTTAAACTCTCTGCCCCCTTCTCCCTATCTTCTCCTTTTGGCACACCAATTATTCTTATGTTTGCCTTTCTGACTGAATCTGATAACTTCGGTGGAATTTCTTCACTTCAAAAAAATCTAAGCTTCTATCCTTTGGTTACCGAATTATTTCTATATTTCTATCCTCCAAGTCATTTATTCTTTCTTCCATCTGGTCTGCCTTGTTACCTATGTACTCTCTTGCATCCTTGATGTCATTTATGAATTTTTCAGCTCTAGAATTTACTTGGTTGTTTTTTATAATTTCTGTTTCTTAGATAAGTAACTTCTCCTGTTCCTTGATTTTATTCCTGAGATCATGGAATTGTCTTTTTCAGTTTTCTTGTAGTTTATTGAATTTCTTCATAATAGATATTAAAATTCTTTATGAGTTAGATTGTAATATTCTGTGCTTAGAGTTTGGTTGCTGGAAAATTATTATTTTTCTGATACTTATTTACTTTATTTTACATAGTCTTTAATGATATGTGCTTCTTCTTTAGCACTTCAAGTAGCAGACACATCCATAGTTAAGAATTTACATTTACTTTGTTTCTTAGAATTTAGGCTGGTGATTAAAAACCCCTGTTTTTTGTGTTCCAGAAGATGGCACTATAACTCATTTGTGGTCTCTCCTCCAGGAGCTGGCTCTGGGGGCTGCACTTGGGAGCATACGCAGGAGTTGTGTCAGTGGAGTTGGGGGAGGTGTGGCTTAGCACCTCTGTGGCTCTGGGGAGGGTCCACAGGCTGGTAGGAATCCTTGATTGGGGTGCACCCAGTGGTCTGTGAGCAGGTAGCCTGCTGAAATCTGAAGCAGACAACAGTAAATGCATTCCTTTAGTACTCTTTGTATTTTGGCCTGCCTCTTTCCTTTTCTTCTCATTCCCCCAATTCACGGAGGTTCCTTCTCAGGTATCCAGGTGCTGTTAGAGAGAAATAGGTCCCTCCAGCTGCAACCTGCGCAACTAGGGGAGCCAGTTGTTCAGCCACCACTTTCCAAATCCTCTGCACTGCCAAAATCCCAGTGCCTTCCACTGTGGTCCTGATGAAGTGAGGTCCACTAGGTGAATTCCTCCCTCTGCTCTGCCTCAAAACACATCTCTACCCCACTCCAATGGCATGCTGGATTCCCCAGTCAGACAGCCTAAACCTCCACAAACTCTCTTGGTTGTGGATGTCTGTCTGCCCAGTTTTGCACTCTTGGGTTTCATTTTTCCTGATCACAGGAAGGGGGTGTTGGGCAGGCTCATGGACTTCCTTGGATTTGCTGCCCCCATGGAGGTCCTATCTGTTCCACTTCAGGTGTGCAGGTAAGTAGAAACTCCCAGGTGCCTAATTATAATATGCGGAAACACTTAAGTTTGGTTGTGATGTCTAATTAGTTGTGAATCAAAGGGGAGAGGAAAAAGAAACAGCTGACCCTGCCATGATGCTGATGTCACTGTGATTAGTGACTTTAAATTGTCTTTATGTTTAATTAATCATTAGCAATTTTGTCTAAAGTTTCAAAATTGCAATTCATAAGAGGGGATGTATAATGGTCCTTCTTAGTTGTATGATAACACTGTTCCCTGACAAGATTTTATTAAATATTTAAGGTAGATTTGTTGCTGGGGGCTGAAATGTGGATATAACTCCTATATTGATGTTACTTGGTATACCTACTATTAAAAAGTACAAAGTAATAAGAAAGCATAAAATTGTGAGAAACATAATACCCAGAATTATGTTTGCCAGGGATGAAAATGGGTATTTAAAATCTAGAGCAGGGTTGACAAAACATAGCCCATGGAACAAGTCCAACCTGTCACCTTTTTTTAATGTCCTGTGAGGTAAGGAGGAATATTATATTTTTAAATGATTGAAGAAGTAAGAGTAATATTTTGTAGTACATGAGAATTATATGAAATTTAAATTTCAATATCTACAAATAATGTCTTATTAGGACACATCCATGCTCTTTCTTTTCCATATTGCCTAACTCTGCTTTTGTGCTATAAGCACACAACTGTGCTACAGTTGTGACAAAGACCTTTTGACTGGAAAAGCTTAAAATATTTATTATTCGGCCCACTACAGAAATCTTTGCCTACCTCTGCCCTAGAGAAACTTAAAGTGCTTGAAATAAATTAGGTATTTACTTGTGACTACTTTCCTACTTCTGTTTCCCAAATTCCTTCTTCTAAGTTACCGTGAAGTCCCTTAGTAGGAGACAACGGAAGAGTGGGAAAGCAGACTCTTCAGTGTGTTATATAAGAACCCGACACTTCTCACCACCTTTGTGACTCTTACTGTGATTCAAATTACTGTTACCTCACTGCTTTCACCCTTGCTTTCTAATCGACCCTAATACAGCAGTCAGATCAGGTCACTCCCCTGCTTAACATCCACCAGTGACTCCCCATACATTGCTTGAGCCAAAGTCAAAGTCATTACAGCACCTTTCAAAGGAAGACCCTAGAAGGTATGACCCCACCCCATAACTCTTTGATAGCTTCTCTTCATCTTATTTTTCTTTCTGCTTCAGCCTCACTTGCTTTCTTGCTTTCCCTCAAACAGTCTGAAAATATTCCTACCCCGGAATGGTTTATTTATCACCTTTTTTGCTTAAAATATTCTCCCCTCATATATCTGCATAGCTAATTATTTCACCTCTTTCATGTTCTATCTATTAGTCCTATCAATTGTCGAGAATGGGATGTTATATTTCCCAGCAATAATTGTGAGTTTTTCTATTTCTATTTTTAGTTTTATTCTCTTATTTAGCTTTTTCTCTCCTAGGAATTTTGAAGCTCTGTTGTTCAGGGTGCACACATTTGAGATTTCTGTGCCTGTGTGCTGTATTGATTGTTCTTTGAATCATTATGTAATGTCCCTGGTAAATTTTTGCTCTGAGGTGTACTTATGTGGTATTAATGTAACCACCACTGTTTTTTTTAAATTAATGCTTTCATGGTTTTTATTTTATATCTTTTTACTTTTATTTTTAAGTTTGAAATGAGTTTCTTATAGATAGTATATAGTTGGGTCAAGATTTTAAAATCTGCTCTGCTAATTTTTCAAAAGGCATTATTTTTAGAGCAGTTTTAGGTTCATAGTAATAATAAGGGGCAGGTACAGATTTCCCTGCACCCACACATGAGCATAGTCTCTCCAATTATCAACAGAGTGGTACATTTATTATCATTGATGAATCTACATTGACACATCATAGTCATCCGAAGTTCATAGTTTTATACTATCCTTCACTCTTGGTGTTGTACATTCCATTGGTTTGGACAAATATATAATGTCGTGTATTCATCATTATAGTATCATACAGAATATTTTCACTGGCTTAAAAAGCATCTGTGCTCTAACTATTCATTCCTCCTCATCCCCACCCCGCCCCATCCCTACAACCACTGATCTTTTTACTCTCTCCATAGTTTTGCCTTTTGAGCATGTCACATTGTTAGAATCATACAGTATGCAGGATTTTCAGACTGGCTTCTTTTACTTTATAACACAGGGTGGGGCAAAAGTAGGTTTATAGTTGTCTGTATGTAAAAAGACATGCAGGTTACAATTATTACAATACAATAGATTTATTAACTCTGTTTCATGTATACACAACTGTAAACCTATTATTGCCTCATGCTGTATGCATTTAAGCTTCATCCCCATCTTTTCATGATTTGAGAGATCATTTTTTTGCACTGAATAATATTCCATTGTCTGGCTATACCGCAGTTTATTTATTCATTTACCTACTGAAGGCATTCTGGTTGTTCCCAAGTTTTTGCAGTTATAAGTAAAGCTGCTATAAACATCTGCGTGCAGGCTTTGTGTGGACGTAAGTTTTCAATGCCTTTGGATAAATAGTAAGAACATGATTAGCGGATTGTATGGTAAGAGTATATTTAGTTTTGTAAGAAACTATCTAACTCTCTTCCAAAGTATCTGTACCATTTTGTATTACTACCGGTAATGAATGAGAGTTCCTGTTGCTCCCCATTCTTGATAGCATTTGTTGTTGTCAGTGTTCTGAGTTTTGGCCATTCTATAGGTGTGTGGTAATATTTCATTTTTATTTTATTTTGTATCTCCTTGATGATACAAATATATAATGTAGAACATCTTTTAATATGCTTCTTTGCCACCCATATATCTTATTTGGTGAGGTGTCTGTTAAGGTCTTCAGTCCATTTTTTTGTTATTTGTTTGTTTTCTTATTATTGAGTTTTAAGAGTTTTCTGTATGTTTTGAATTATAGTCCTTTAGCAGATGTGTCTTTGGCAAATGTTTTCTCCCAGTTAGTGGCTTATCTCCTAACTCACTTAATAGTGTCTCTTGCAGAGCAAAAGTTTTTATTTTTTTAAAGTATATTTTATTGGGGGAGTTCCAGCCAAGATAAAGGTGTAAGTAGAAACACTTCACTTCCTTGCACAACCAAAAGAAGGATAACAACCAATTAAAAAAAAAACCAAAAAAAAAAACCAACCAGAACTACCAGAAAGTAAACTGCATGGAAGTCCAACAACCAAGGAGTTAAAGAAGAAACATTTATCAAGACTGGAAGGAGGGGCGGAGATGGACAGCTGGGACAGAGAGAATGTATGGCAAGGCAGTGGCTGGTGGGCTGGGGCTGGTGAGACAGCAGCTGGCAGATGTGATTTCCGACATTTGTGTGTGGATAAGCTGGGAGGAACAACTGGGGAGTGAGACAAACAGCAACCCAGGGTTCCAGCATGGGGAAATAAAACCTCAAAACCCCTGGCTGTAAAAATCTGTAGGGGGCACGGTGGCAGGAGAAACTCCTAGCATCACAGGAGTCCACTGGAGAGACCCAGGGGGTCCTAGAACATACACAAACCCATCCACTGAGGAATCAGCACCAGAAATGCCCAATTTGCTTGTGGGTAGTGGGGAAGTGACTGAAGGTGAGGCAAGAGCTGAGCAAACTGCATTGTTCCCTCTCTGGCCCCTCCCCCACATACAGTGCTACAACACAACCCTGCCCTGGTGAATACCTAAGGCTCCACCCCTTACTCCCTAACAGCTACACTGAGACAAAGGTATATGGCCCAAATGAAAGAACAGATCAAAACTCCAGAAAAAGAACTAAGTGATGAGGAGCAAGACAATCTATCAGATGCAGAGTTCAAAACACTGGTAATCAGGATGCTCACAGAATTGATTGAGTTCAGTTGCAAAATGAGGGAAGAAATGAGGGCTATACAAAGTGAAATAAAGCAAAATATACAGGGAACTCACAATGAAGGGAAGGAAACTGGACTCAAATCAATGATTTGGAATGAAAGGAAGAAATAAACATTCAACCAAAACAGAATGAAGAAACAAGAATTCAAAAAAAGTTCAGAAGAGGCTTAGGAGCCTCTGGGACAACTTTAAATGTTCCAACATCTGAATCACAGGGGTACCAGGAGGAGAAGAGGAAGAGCAAGAAATTGAAAAGTTATTTGAGCAAATAATGAAGGAAAACTTCCCCAATCTGGTGAAGGAAATAGACTTCCAGGAAGTCCAGGAAGCTCAGAAAGTACCAAAGAAGTTGCACCCAAGGAAGCACACACCAAGGCACATCATAATTACATTACTCAAGATTAAAGATAAGGAGAGAATCTTAAAAGCAGCAAGAAGAAAGAAGAGAGTTAACTACAAAGGAATGCCCATAAGACTATCAGCTGATTTCTCAAAAGAAAACTTGCAGAGAAGAAGGGGCTGGAAAGAAGTATTCAAAGTCATGAAAGGCAAGGACCTACATCCAAGATTACTCTATCCAGCAAAGCTACCATTTAGATTGGAAGAGCAGATAAAGTGCTTCCCAGAAAAGGTCAAGTTAAAGGAGTTCCTCATCACCAAGCCCTTATTATATGAAATGTTAAAGGGACTAATCTAAGAGAAAGAAGACCAAAACTATGAACAGTAAAATGACAACAGACTCACAACCATCAACAACTGAACCTAAAAAACAAAAACTAAGCAAACAACCAGAACAGGAACAGGGTCACAGAAATGAAGGTCACCTGGAGGGTTATAAGTGGGGAAGGGAGAGGGGGAGGGGGAGAATGGGAGGAAAAGGTACAGGGAATAAGAAGCATAATAGAAAGGCACAAAATAGACAGGGGGAAGTTAAGAACAGTATAGGAAATGTAGAAGCCAAAGACCTTTTATGTACGACCCATGGACATGAAATAACAGGAGCGGCTGCAGGATGGTGGGAGGGGTGCAATGCAGAGGAGGATAAAGGGGAAAGAATTGGGGCAACTGTAACAGCATAATCAATAAAATATAACAGCATTAACTATAACAGCAATAAAATAAAGTATATTTTATTGATTATGCTGTTACAATTGCTGCAATTTATTTCCCTTTACCCCCCTCCATCCAGAAAGCCCTTTCCCTCCAGCATTCCCTCCCCCCTCCCACATCCATGTCCATGTCCATGCCCATGGGTCATGCATGTAAGGTCTTTGGCTTCTCCCTTTCCTATACCATTCTTAACATTCCCCTGGCTATTTTGTCCCTATCAATTATGCTTCTTGATCTCTGCACTATTCTCCTTTCTCCCCCTTACCCCTCCCAGCTGATAACCCTCCAAATGATCCCCATACCTATGATTATGTTCCTGTTCTGATTTTTTGCTTAGCTTGTTTTTGTTATTTTTCAGATTCAGTTGTTCATAGTTGTGTGTTTGTTGTCATTTTAATGTTCATTGTTTTGGTCTTCTTCTTTTTCTTAAATAAGTCCCCTTAACATTTCATGTAATAATGGCTTGGTGATGATGAACTCCTTTAGCTTTATCTTGTCTGGGAAGCAGCTTATCTTCCCTTCTATTCTAAAGGATAACTTTCCTGGATAAAGTAATCTTGGTTTTAGGTCCTTGCTTTTCATTACTTTGAATACTTCTTGCCAGTCTTTTCTTGCTTACAAAGTTTCTTTTGAGAAATCAGCTGACAGTCTTATGAGAACTACTTTGTAGGCAAGTCTCTGCTTTTCTCTTGCTGTTTTTAAGATTCTCTTTTTACCTTTAACCTTTGGCATTTTAATTATGATGTGTCTTGGAGTGGGCCTCTATGCAACCATTTTGTTTGGGACTCTCTGTGCTTGCTGGACTTCATGTCTGCTTCCCTCACCAAATTAGGGAAGTTTTCTTTCATTGTTTTTGCAAATAGATTTCCAATTTCTTGCTTTTTCACTTCTATTTCTGGCACCCCTATGATGCATATATTGAAATGATTGAAGCTGTCCCAGAGGCGTCTTACACTATACTAATTTTTTTGGATTCTTTTTTCTTCTTCTTGTTCTGATTGGTTGTTTTCTGCTTCCTTGTGTTCCAAATCATTGACTTGATTCTTGGCTTCATCTACTCTACTGTTGTTTCCCTGTAGTTCTTTGTTTCAATTAGTGAATCCTTCATTTCTAATTGGATCTTTCTTGTGCTTCTGAGGTCCTCACTAAGTTCCTTGAGCATCCTTATAACCAGTGTTTTGCACTGTGCATCTGATTGCTTATCTCCATTTTGTTTAGCTTTTTTCTGGAGTTTTGATCTGTTCTTTCATTTAAGCCATGTTTCTTTGTCTCCTTGATTTGGCAGCTTCCCTGTGTTTGTGTCTATGCATTAGGTAGAGCTGCTTTGACTCTGTGTCTTGGTAACATGACCTAATGTACTAGGTGTCGTTTAGGGTCTAATGGTATAGCCTCCCCTATAACCCAAGCTGGGTATTCAGGTGCACTTTTTGTGTTTGGTGAGTGTACCCTCCTCTTGTAGTTGAGTCTTGGTTGCTTTTGGCAGATCTATGGGAGAGATTTACCCAGGTCAGTCAGCTGCAAGGATTGGCTGTGACCACTTACCACCAATGTTCTCCTTCTGTGGAGGATCAGCTGTGCCGGGACCAGGTAGAGGTGCTTGGTGGTAGCCTGTGGCTGTCCACTGAGTGCACTGATCTGGGGTTTCCTGGATAGTGCAGGCCAAGGTCAGCCCCCACCTGTGTTTTTCCGGGGGCTACCATTCTTGAGCTATAAAGCAATCTGAGAAGGCTACCCCTGGGCTTCTATGTGTGCTGGCTTGGAGGATACATTGTGAAACTAGTCTGACTGTTGCTAGTGCCTGGCCTGGAGCTCACTGAGGCCACCTGTTGCTTGTTTGGTAGGATTTAGGATGTTGTGATATGTGAGCCAAGACCAGGCATTCATATGGAAAAGCAGCTTGGGTGGGCCCATAAGTTGGGTGGAGCAGAAACTTTGAGGATCACCAAGGTGGCTCAAACAGTGTTAGCTAGGTTGATAGAGTATCAAATATGGGACCAATCTACTGGCTCCGTGGCTCTGCAGCTCTGTTGGGGAACAGCTCAGAAAAGGGAAAATGGCCTCTGCTCACCTTGATGCCAGACACTTCAGCCTCTCCTGGCATGGCACTGGCACCCTTTAAGCTGATACCCCAGTGCTAGAGCTCAGGAGTGAGTCTGAGTAGGTGAGTCCATGTGTGGGTTTTTAAAGAGGAACTGTTTGGGAGTCCAGAAGTTCCTTCTACCAACTGAATCCCTACTGATTTTCTTTTCTTTTCTTTCTTTCTTTTTTTATTGTTGTTCAAGTACAGTTATGTCCATTATCTCACCACCACTTTCTTCTGCCCCACCCACCCCCACCTCCCACTTTCAATCTTTCCCCACTCTCTGCTGGTTTTTGCCACCAGAAGTTGTGGGGACTTATCTTCCTGGCACTGGAACCCTGGGCTCTGGGGCTGGGACTCCTTGCTCCTGAGATATCCCTCCCAAATTTTTATCCACCACACATGGATGAGAGGCCAACCTGTTTTGCCCCTGTGCCCCTCCTACCAGTTTGAATAGATGTGATTTCTTTAATTTTGTAGATGTCAGACTTCCATTCAACTCAATCTCTGATGGTTCCGAGTGATGGTTGTTCTATATTTTAGTTGTAATTTTGATGTGGTTGTGTGAAGATGTGAGCCATGTCTGCCTACACCACCACCTTGACTGGTCACAAAATTGTTAATTTTAATGAAGTCCAGTTTTTCAATTATTTCTTTCATGAATCATGCCTTTGGTGTTGTATCTAAAAGTCATTGTCATACCCAAGGTGATCAGATTTTCTCTCATGTTAGCTTTTAGGCGTGCTATAATCTTGGGTGTCGTAGTTAGGTCTGCAATCCATTTTGAGTTATTATTATTTTTTCTGTGAAGGCTGTAAGGTCTGTGTATAGGTTCATTTTTTTGCAAGTGGGTGTCCAGTTGTTTCAACACCATTTGTTGAAAAGATTATCTTTGCTCCATTGTATTGTCTTTGTTTGTTTGTCAAAGAATAGTTGACTGCATTTATGTGGGACTATTTCTGGGCTGTCTATTCTGTTCCAGTGATCTACTTGTCTATTCTTTCAGCAATACTACACTGTCAAGATTACTGGAGTTTTATAGGTATGTTTTGAAGTTGGATGACATCAGTCCTCCAACTTTGTTCTTCTCCTTCAATATGTATTGGCTATTGCAGGTCTTTTGCCATTTCATATACACTTCAGAATCAGTATCAATATCCTCTAAATACTGTGCTGTAATTTTGTTGAGAGTGTATTGACTCTTATATTAAATTGGAAAGAAATGACATCATGACAATTTTGAGTCTTCCTATCCATGAACATGCAATATCTTTCCATTTATTTAGTTCTTGGATTTTGTTAATCAGAGTTTTATTAATTCTTGGTTTTTAATTGGTACATTTAGACAAATAGTTTTAAAAAAAATGAAAACACAAATACATTTTTGTTGTTTGAGTGAGCATTATTAAAGACAAGTCCCAATGCAATTCATTCAGGAAGAAGATGTCAGAAAAGTCTTCCAAAGTACTGCTGTTAACCCTATTTCTCTGAGCAACAATGGTGGTCCAGGTTTGGATATGATAAACTTTATTAAGGAGAGGATAAGGCTCAACCTCTTTTATTTCCACTCTATTTTAGTTAGTTTTTTCTTTGTTTACTATGTGCAGTCGTCTGTCTCTCCTTATACTCTTACTTATACTCATATCTTCTCATTTTATTTTTCCCCTTTTATCTTTTGAAATTTTACTTTGTGACTGTATAGCTTCTGGTTGAAATATAAATTTCCTGGTATGTTATTTCCATTATCTTTCCTGTGATCTGACCCTAACACATTTTGTCATCATTGTTTCCCTTTGTCCTTGTCCATAGTCTAATTCTCTAAACAAATGAACAACATTTTCCTCTGCCATATTGATTCCTTTTCTGTAGTCCTTTGATCTACCAAAACCAAAAACTAACCCACTTCTTCCCCCAACTCCCCAAAATTTCAAGTTATTGAACTTAAAAAAAAATTCTAGAAAACATGAAGGAAAAGAGACGTAAAATAATCTGACTCTCCAGGTTTAGTGTTGTCAAATGTCAAAGTATCAGTGCCAACAAAGGAACCCAGGTATAACAGTGGACCAGAGGAATCCGAGAAAGACAATCGGTACTTACCAGCCGTAATTGGACCAATTGCTAAATAAGAAAAGAAAACAAATTATTTTTCTGAATTATGTACTCAGTTCTCATTGAAAATCCACTTGAAACATCAGAAAAAGGACTTTTGGGACATTAAATCCTATACAAATATGCTATTCCTTATTAATTCAACATTAACTCTGCTTTAATAACCTATATATCTAGGGAATTTTGGAAGACCTGTGTGGTGAGAAATATGAGTAAAACTCACTTTTCCTAATGAAATAATTTTTCTAAACATTCTTAATCAGGGCAAGGGTCACAACTTTTCAGGAGACTGGTTACCAGTTAAAGGTTCCTTAAGTTCCATCTTTCTCTTTTGTTTTTCAACATTTTCTCTCCCTTTCAAAACTCTAACACCATGTCAGCTTTCTTCCTTTTCTTTTTTTAGTGTAGAAAGTTTATTTATAATTGTGAATTTGAAAACTTTTTTCATAATTTTCCTATACTTTTTTTTCTTCCTGATAATCTTTGGGATTTAACTAGAATTCTAAATTTGGCTTAAAAAATATGAGGTATAAACATGTAACCCATGTAAGACAAGGGTTCTTACTTGCACATCTTTCAGGAGTATAGGATAGGGAAGAGGAGGGATCAATTAGGGACAAATGAGAAATTCCAAATTTTAATTTCCTGACCCTCTTGTGTAGTCCTAAGTCTTTCATGGTAGATACTTTTAGAATCAGCAAGATGGAGTCAAGTGTAGTCCCTCTTCCTTTTCAATTTTTATGAGAATTAAAACTCATCAAGAACTATAATATTTATTTAAAATTTGCTTTTATTTTTCTTCCTATTTCAATCTGTAATCTTCTAATGTCTTTGTTTTATTCTTTACCTTCTACTTTATCATTTTTCTAGGTCCATCACTTAGTTCACTCATTCCTGCCTTATTTCAAAAGCATCTGAGCTTAAGTCTTTAAAGTTCATTTTACTTAATTTTTAAAAATTCAATATTTACAGTTTTTTTTAATTGTTCAAGTACAGTTGTCTCCATTTCCCTGCCACCACTTTCCCCCACCCCACCCCCATCTCCCACCCTCAACTCTGCCCCCCTTTGGCTTTGTCCATGGGTCCTTTATACATGTTCCTTGATGACCCTTCCCATTCTTTCCCCTCTTATTCCCCTCTGGTTACTGTTAGTTTGTTCTTTATTTTAATGTCTCTGATTATATTTTGCCTGCTTGTTTCTTTTGTTGATTAGGTTCTTTTTTTTCATTTACAGTTTATATTCAATATTATTTTATATTAGTTTGGAGCTAAGTTTTTACTAGTTTACAAATTTTGTTTTTAATAACAAGTTCATATAATGTCTGTTCTCTTTACTCATTGCATCAATAGATTTTTTTAAAAACTTAAAATCAATAATTTTAGGAAATGCAGAAAAATATGACAGCAAAATAGGTTGGGAAATATGGTACTTAGGTTTTGCATTAACAAGATTACAGTCATTCAGAGCATGAGACCCAAACCCTGTGGTAGGCCAAAGGACATGAGAAATGCCAACCAAACAGCATGTTGGTGGGTTTGAAAAAGAACTTTAATCAACCTAACACAAAATTCAAGTTTCCAAAAATTCAGTTACTTTATAGTGGTAGAGAGAAAGAATTTCTGAGACCATTGTCCCTTTTAAGAAAGCTAAAATTAAATGGGATGTATCAACCTCTCTTTGTTGTTGTCTTATAGCGTAGGCCTGAAGAGCAAAGCTGGAGACATCAGTAATACCCACAACTTCACATAAACTGAAGTTAACAGGAGTGGTGGGATGGCATGCAGTAATTATTACCATTTTAACATTAAGCATTTATATTTATATATTAGTTTTCAGTTAGCTTCAATATTCAGACAATTATTATAGATAAGTATTATTTACGAATTATGAGCTAGTAGTGACTATAAAGGTTGTTATTACAATAAGTTGAAGACTTATTTTTGCAAGATCCAAGATGGCTGCAGATTAGGTGGAAGCTACACTAACCTCCTCCCAGGACCACACTAAAATTATAGCACAATTTACAGAAAAGACATCTGAATAACCAACTGAAGACTAGCTAGAGTGAAGCCTTATAACCACAGACTAACAGAAGGAGCAGCATTGAAACTGATAGGAAGTGTGGAGGCATGAGAGGGCTGGCTGGGCCCCAAAAGATGGCAGATGAAGTTCCAGAGGAATATCTCCACTGCAAGTGGGGTTCCCCCTGAGAAGTGTGGGGTCAAAACCCCAAGCCTGGATCCCCAGCATAGAGTAATAGAACCAGGAAAGGCACCCATATAACATCTGCCTATAAAAAGCAGTGGGGTTTCTGTGCATCAGGGAGAGATGGCTAGAGGTGCAGCCCCCCCTCAAACGGCCAAGGCACAAAATTTTGTTTGCAACCACTTACCTTGGGCTCCAGCAAAGGGGGGGCAGACGGAACTAGAACTTCATGAGGGGAGAGTCTAGGCCCTGGGGAAAGAGCTAAAGGGTCAGCCACCAGGATACCTGTGCTCAGTCATACCTCCAAACTGCAGAAGCCATCTTTCTTGGGCAAAGAACTCCCTTGATATGGCATCGGCCTGGAGAGGAAGCAATAGCACCACCCACAAGAACCCCTCTTGCCCCATTTATGGAACTTAAGCCCTACTGAGGAATACTGCTGGAGGCTATTTCAGTGACTAAGTCTAAGAGGGAGGCTGCAGAAAACACAGATATCTGGGTGCTTTGAGATATTTGCTAACCTGCTGCTGGGCCTGGTGCTGGTAAAAGCTGGCTGTGGTGCTCAGCTTGGGCCTTTCCATATGTGCCCAGGACCAGCAGAGGAAACCACAACCTGTGGATTGCTGTTATCTTCAAGCAGGTTGCCCAAGGCCAGTCACAGGCAGCTTCTGATAGAGGGCTGCACTGGGGTCTTTGGAGATCTATCAAATACATAGAGACAAACACAAAGAGGCAGCCAAAAAGGGAAGACAAAGAAACAAGCTCCAAATGAACAAATAAGAGAATACTCCAGGAGAAGAACTAAGTGAAATGGACACAAGCAATTTATCAGATAAAGAGTCAAAGTAATGATTATAAGGCTACTCAACAGCATGAAGGACATAGAAACCATAAAAAAAGACCAATCATAAATGAAGACTGCAATATCTGAGACAAAGAACACACTGGAAGGAATAAATAGTAGGTTATATGAAGCAGAGGATCGAGTAAGTATTTGGAAGACAAGGTAGGAAAAAAACACCCAATTGGAGCAGAAAAAAGAATAAAAAAATGAAAAAGAATGAGAGTTAAAGGGACATTTGGGACAACATGAAGCAAAACCTCTGCATTATGAGGGAACTAGAAGGAGAAGATAGAGAACAAGGGAACAAGAACCTATTATTTGAAGAAATAATGAGTGAACACTTTCCTAACTGATGATGGAAAAAGACATAAGTCCAGGAAGCCCAGACTCCCAAACAACATGCACTTAAAGAAACCCACAACAAGACAATCAAAATTAAAATGGCAAAACTTAAAGACAAGGAGAGAATCTTAAAAGAGAAAGGCAGTTAGTTACCTACAAAGGATCTATAAGACTGTTGTCTGATAACAGAAACATTTTGGGTCAGAAGGGATTGGTATGAAATATTCAAAGTGATGAAAAGAAAACTGTACAACCCAGGCTACTTTACCTGGCAAGGCTACCATTTAAAATTAAAGGAGAGATAAAAAGCTTCCCAGTCAAGAAGAACTAAGAGTTTGTTACCACCCAAAGTGGTACTACAACAAATGTTAAAGGGCTTCTGTTAAGAAGAAGAAAAAGAAAAAAAAACAACCCAGAGGAACATAGTTAAAGAAAATAAAATGGCAATGCATATGTATCTGTCAGTAGTTACTTTAAATGTAAATGGATTAGAGGGAATCAAGATGGCAGAGGAGTGAATGGAAGTCACACCAACCTCCACCCAGGACCAATCTAGAATTACAACTAAACTGTGGAAAAATCACCCGGAACAAACAACTGAACAATAGTGAGAGAGAAGCCTTATAACCTCAGAAAGACAGAAGAATCAGTTCAGCAGAGCCTGACTGGAATACCAGAAGGAGAAGAAGAGAAGCAAGGGATATAGAAAACCTGTTTGAAAAAGTAATGATGAAAGACTTCCATAATTTGAGGAGAGAAAAAGTCATACAAGCCCAGGGACCACAGAGGGTCCCAATCAAGAGGAACCCAAAGAGACGCACTTCAAGACACATCATAAATAAAATGGCAAATTTCAAAGACAAAGAGAGAATCTTAAAGACAGCAAGGGAGAAAGAGGAAGTAATGTGCAAGAGAGCCCAGATAAGGCTAGCTGCTGACTTCTCCACAGAAACACTACAAGACAGAAGGGAATGCCAAGAAATACTCTGAGTAGTGAAGAGCAAAGGCCTGCAAATACGACAACCCTAATCAGCAAGGCTCTCAATTAAAATAGAAGGTGAAATAAGGAGTTTCCCAGACAAAAGAAGGCTAAAAGAATATACCTCTACCAAATCAGCATTGCAAGATATGCTAAAGGGACTGCTTTAAGAAGGTGAAGAAAAAGAGTGAGAGAGAGAGGAACACAAGTACAAAGGGGAAAAATGAATAAGTACCTATCAATAATAACTTTAAATGTAAGTGGATTAAATGCTCCAATTAAAAGACATAGAATAGCTGAATGGATAAGAAAACAGGACCAACAGGTATGCTGCATACAAGAGACTGACCTCAGAACAATGGACTTATACAGACTGAAAGGGTTGGAAAAAAATATTCCAAGCAAATGGACAGGGGAAAAAAAAGCTGAGATAGTAATGCTTACATCAGACAAAATATACATCAAAACAAAGGCCATAAAAAGAGACACAGAAGGACACTTCATAATAATCAAAGCTAGACTCCATCAAGAATATGTAAACATTGTAAACGTATATGCACCCAGCATAGGAGCACCCAAATATGTAATGAAAATCTTGGAGGACTTCAAGAAAGATATAGACAGCAACACATTTATAGTAGGGGATTTTAATACCCCACTGTCCAAATAAAATATAAGCAAGGATATTGTGGAACTGATCAAATGGACCTAGCTGATATATATATATCATATCATATATATATCATATCATATCATATATATCATATCATATCATATATGATATCATATATATATCATATCATATCATATATGATATATATATATCAAGTGGACCTAACTGATTATATATATATACTTTCATCCCAAAGAAGCAAACTACACATTCTTTTCAAATGTATGTGGAACATTTTCAAAGATAGACCACATGATAGGACACAAAACAAGCCTCAACAAATTTAAGAAAATTGAAATCATATCAATCATTTTCTCAGACCACGAAGGCTGAAAACTAGAAACCAACCTCAAGGAAAAAACTCAAAAACATTCAAATTCATCAAGACTCAATAGCATGCTATTAAACAATGAATGGGTCAATAATGAGATCAAAGGAGAAATCAAAAAGTTTCTGGAAAAAAATGAAAATGAATATATAATAGTCCAAAGCCTATGGGGCACAGTGAAGGCAGTCTCTAGAGGAAAGCGCATAGCGATACAGGCCTACCTAAAAAAGATAGAAACATTTCAAATAAACAACCTAACCCTACATCTACAAGAACTGGAAAAACAACAACAAATGAAGCCTAGAATGAGTAGAAAGAAGGAAATAATCAAAATCAGATCATAATTGAATGACATAGAGACTAAAAGAACAATTCAAAGGATCAATAAATCCAGGAGCTGGTTCTTTGAAAAGAGAAACAAAATAAATGAGCCTTTAAGCAAACTCAAGAAAAAAAGGGAGAGGATGAAAATAAACAAAATCAGAAATGAAAGGGGAGAAATTCCAACTGATGCCACAGACATATAAAGGATTGCAAGAAATTACTACGAATAACTATATGCCAAGAAATTTGAAAATCTGGCTGAAATGCACACCTTTCTAGAAAAATATAATGTTCCAAAACTGATCAAGAAGAAGCAGAATGCCTGAACAGACCGATAACATCAGGTGAAATTGAAGCAGTAATAAAAAAACTCCAGGCACACAAAAGCCCTGGACCAAATGGTTTCACAGAAGAATTTTACAAAACATTTAGAAAGGCCTAACCCCTGTCCTTCTCAGACTATTCCAAAAAAATCCAAGAAGAAGAAGACTCCCAAACTCTAACTCTTTTTATGAGGCCAGCATCATCCTAAATCCAAAACCAGATAAAGACACAACAAAGAAAACTACAGGCCAATTTCACTGATGAACATAGATGCTAAAATCCTCAACAAAATATTGGCAAACCACATTCAGCAATACATTAAAAAGATCATCCACCACGATCAAGTGGGATTCATCTCCAGGATGCAAGGATGGTACAATACTTGCAAATCAATAAATGTAATATATCACATAAAAAAAAGGAAAGACAAAAATCACATGATTGTATCAGTACATGCAGAAAAAGCATTTGATAAGGTACAGTACCCATTTAGGATAAAAACACTTAGCAAAATTGGAATAAAGGGGGCCTACCTCAAAATAATAAAGTCTATATACAAAAAACCTACATCCAACATTATATTGAACGGGCAAAAACTACAAGCTTTCCCACTAAGATCGGGAACAAGACAAGGATGTCTGCTTTCACCACTTCTATCAACATAGTATTAGAAATCCTAGATGCAGACAAGAAAAAGAAGTAAGAATCATCCAAATTGGAAAGGAGGAAGTAAAACAGTCATTGTTAGAGGATGACCTGATAGTGTACATAGAAAACCCTATAGACTCCACCAAAAACTACTCAACCTCATAAGTGAACTTGGCAAAATGGTGGGATACAAAGTCAATATTCAGAAATCAAAGGTACTTTTGTATACCAGCAATGAAATATCAGAAGAAGCAATCAGGGAAAAAAATCCCATTTGCTATAGCAAGAAGAAAAATAAAGTACCTAGGAATAAACTTAACCAAGGAAGTTAAAGACCTGTACTCAGAAAACTACACAACACTGAAGAATTTAAGAAAGGCATAAATAAATGGAAGCATATATATACCATGTTCATGGATTGGACGAATTAACATCATCAAAATGTTTATACTACCCAAAGCAGTTTGTAGATTCAACACAATCCCTATTAAAATACCAATGACATATTTCACAGATATAGAGTAGACATTTCAAAAATTTATATGGAATCATAAATGACCCCAAATAACTACAGCAATTTTGAGAAAGAACAAAGTAGGAATGATCACAATACCTCAAACTGTATTATGAGGTGACTGTAATCAAAACAGTCTGGTACTGCCATAATAACAAACACATAGATCAATGGAACAGAATAGGGAACCCAGAAATAAACCCTTGTCTCTATGGTCAATTAATATTTGACAAAGGGGGCAGAAGCATAAAATGGAGTAAAAATAGACTCTTCAACAAATGGTGTTGGGAGATCGGGACAGCTATATGCAAAGAAATGAGATTCGAGCACCAACTTACACCACACACAAAAATCAACTCAAGATGTAAAAAACACTTAAATAGAAGTCACGACGCCATAAAAGTCCTAGAGGAGAACATAGGCAGGAAAAATCTCAGATATTCCACACTGCAGTATTTTCACTGATATGTCCCCTAGAGCAAGGTACATAAAGGAAAGAATAAACAAATGGGACTACATCAAAATTAGAAGCTTCTGCATGGCTAAAGAAGACATCAACAAAATGAAAAGGGAACCAACTGTATGGGAAAATATATTTGCCAATGATACCTTGGACAAGGATTTCCTGTCTCAAATATATAAAGAACTCATAGAACGCCACTGAAGGAAGACAAACAACACAATTAAAAAATACAGACACTTCTCCAAGGAGGACATACAGAGGGCCCAGAGACACATTAAAAGATACTCAGCATCACTGGCCATCAGAGATATGCAAATCAAAACCATAATGAGATACCACTTCACACCAGCCTGAATGACCACCATAAACAAATCAACAAGTGATGGTAAGGATGTGGAGAATCAGATGGTGCAGCCACTGTGGAAAATAGTTTGGAATTTCCTCAAAAAACTAAAAATGGAACTACCTTTTGACCCAACAATTTCACTTCTGGGATTATACCCTAAGAATCCTGAAAAACAATTAAAAAGAACTTATGCACCTCAATGTTCAATGTAGCACAATTTACAATAGCCAAGAATTGGAAGCAACCTAAGTGCCCAACAGTAAATGAGTGGATCAAAAAACTATGCTACATTTACACAATGGAATACTACACAACAGAAAGAAAGAAAGAGCTACTACTCTTTGTGACAGCATGGATGGAACTGGAGAGCATAGTGCTAAGTGAAATAATCAGGTGGTGAAAGATACCATACGATCTCACCTATGAGTGGAAACATCAAAAAAATGAACAAGCAATCAAAATATAACTAGCAACATTGAAATAAAAAACAAACGGACAGTAACCAGAGAGAAGGAGGGAGGGAGATAATAGGGGAAAAGGAGGAGAAGGTTCAATAAGGAACATGCATAAAAGACTCATCAACAAAGCCAAATGGGGGAAAGATGGAGGGTTGGTAGTGGGGAGCAGTGGGGTGGGGAAGTGGTGGCAGGAAAATGTTGGTGTGGGAATGATGGGATGGGGTGCAGGGTGGAGGAAATAAAGGGGAGAAAAAAATGAGGCAACTGTAATAGTATAATCAATAAAATATACAAAAAAAATGTAAATGGCTTAAATGCTCCAAGCAAAAGGCATAGGGTAGCTGAATGGATAAGAAAACAAGACCCATAGATACTTGTATGTTGTCTCCAAGAGATCCACCTCAAAATGAAAGATACAGACTAAAAGTAAAGGGATGGAAAAGGATATTTCATGCATATAGAATGGAAAAAATGCTGGGGAAGCAATTCTTATATCTGACAAAATAGACTGTAAAACCAAAGCTATAGTAAGAGACAAAGAACAGCACTACATAATGATAAATGGAAAAATCCAACAAGAGGACATAACCCTAGTAAACATTTATGTACCCAACATAGAAGTGCCTAAATATGGAAACCAAACCTTGATGGACAGAAAGGGAGACATTGACAAAATACAGTCATTGAAGGAAATTTTAACACCCTATTGATATCAATGCATAGAGCTTCCAGATAGAAAATCAACAAGTGTACTATGGTCCTGAATGACACACTAGATTAAATGGATTTAATTGATATCTACAGAGCATTTCACCGAAAAGCAGCAGAACACACTCTTTTCAAGTTCATGTGAACAATTTTTAGTGTAGACTACGTGTTAGGACACAGAACAAGTCTCAATAAGTTTAAGAGATTGTGATCATATCAAGCATCTTCTCTGACCATAATGGTATGAAATTAGAAATCAATCACAAGATGAAAACTAAAACATACACAAAGACATGAAGCTAAATACTCTGTTACTAAACAATGACTAAGGTAACAATGAGACCAAAGAAGAAATCAAAATATACCTTAAACAAATGATGTCAAGACTACAATAACCCAAAACCTGTTGACACAGGAAATGCAATCATAACAGGGAAATTCATAGCATTACAGGACTATTTCCAGAAACAGGAAAAAGCTCAAGGAAACAATCTAACTTTATACTTAAAAGAACTTGAGAAGGAACAACAAACAAAGCCCAAAGTGAGTAAAAGGAAGGAAATAATAATGGAGTCTAAAAAAAATACAAAAGGTTAATGAATCAAAGAGGCAGTTCTTTGAAAAAATAAACAAGATTGATGAAACTTTAACCAGCTTCATGAAGACAAAAAAGGAGAGAACACAAACAAATAAAAACAGAAATGAAAGAGAAGTAACAACTGACACCACAGAAATAGAAAAGATTGTAAGAAAATATTACAAACAGCTGTATGTCAACAAATTGGGCAATCTGAATGAAATGGATAAATTCTTAGAAGCATATAATCTTCCAAAACTAAATCAGGAAGAATCATTAAATCTGAATAGGTATACTACACCTAGTGAAATTGAAACAATCAAAAGACTCCCGGCACACAAAAGCCGTGGACTGGATGGCTTTCCAGCTGAATCTTTACCAAATATTCAGAGAAGATCTAACACTTCTTCTTCTCAAACATTTCTAAAAATCAAGATGAGGGAAGAGTCCATAGCTCATTTTATGAGACCAGTATTATCCTAATTTCAAAACTAGATAAAGACAGTATAAGAAAAGAAAATTATAGACCAATATCCTTGATGAACATTGATGCTAAAATCCTCAACAAAATGTTAGCAAGCTGAATACAGCAATACATCAAAATTATCATACACTATGATCAAGTAGGATTGATTTGCAGGATGCTAGGTTGGTACAATAATCACAACTTAATAAATGTGATACACTACATAAACAAAATGAAGGATAAAACCCACATGACCTATCAATAAGTGCAGAAAAAGCATTTGATAAAATTTGGCACCCGTTTATGATAAAAGTTCTCAGCAAGCTGGGAACAGAAGGAATATCCCTCAATGTAATAAAGACCTTAAACGAAACCCACAGGTAACATCATACCAATGGGCCAAAACTACAGTGTTCCCCTTAAGATTGGGAACAAGACAGGGATGTCTTCTTTTGCCACTTTTATTCAACATAGTACTAAAAGTCCTAGCCATTGCAATCAGACATGAAGAAATAAAAGGCATCCAGATTGGAAAGGAAGAATTTGGCATTATTTTCAGATGACATGATATTGTATTAAGAGAACCCTAAAGATTCCACCAAAAACTACTAAAAGTGACAAATGTATTCAGTAAAGTACAGGGTACAAAATTAATATCTAGAAATCAGTTGCATTTTTATACACCACCAATGAACTATAAAAAGAGAAATAAACAATCCCATTCACAACTTCTGCAAAGAGAATAAAATACCTAGGAATAAATTTAATTAAGAATGTAAAAGACTTATACTCGTAAAATTATGACATTGAAGAAAGATATTGAAGAAGATACAAATCAGTTGAAGCACATATCATGTTCCTGGCTAGGAAAAGTTAAGATCATTAAAATGTCCATACTACCCAAAGCAATCTACAGATTCAACACAATTCTTATCAAAATGCCAATGTCATATTTCATAGAACTAGAACAAACATTCAGAAAGTTTATATGGAACCACAAAAGACCCCAAATAGCAACAGTAATTCTGAGAAAGAAGAACAAAGTTGGAGGAATCATGTTACCTGATATCAAACTATACTACAAGGCCACAGTAATCAAAATAGCATGGTACTGGCATAAAAACACATATAAATTACTGGAACAGAATAGAGATCCCAGAAATAAACCCATGCCTTTATGGTCAATTAATATTTGACAAAAGAAACAAAAACATACAATGGGGTAGTTTATTCAATAAGTGCTCTTGGGAAAATTGGACAGATATGTGCAAAAAAAAAAAAGAAAGAAAGAAACTAGACTACCTAATATACCACGCACAAAGATAAACTCAGAATGGATTAAAGGCTTAAATGTGTGACCTGAAGTATAAAAGTCCTAGAAGAAAAGTTAGATAGTAATATGTCAGACACTTCTCATAGTCACATTTTTTTTTCCTGATATATCTCCTTGGACAAGGGAAACAAAACAAACAAACAAACAAGCAAAAAATAAATGGGACTGCATCATACTAAAAAGCTTTTGCACATCAAAGAAAACCATTAACAAAATGAAAAGACAACCCACTGAGTGAAAGAACATTTTCCAGTGATGTAATTGATAAGGTGTTAATATCCAAAATTTATAAAGAACTCACAAAGCTCAACACCAAAAAACAAACAATCCAATTTAAAAATCAACATAGGACCTGAATAGACACTTCTCTAAAGAGGACATACAGATGGCCAATAGACATCTGAAAAGATGTTCAACATCCCTAGTCACCAGAGAAATGAAAATTAAACCCACAATAAGATATCACCTCATACCTGTCAGAATGGCTATCATCAAAAATGAACAAACAAGTGTTGGCAAGGATGTGGAGAAAGGGAAATACTTGTTCACTGTTGGTGGGAATGCAGATTAGTGCAGCTGCTGTGGAAAGCAGGATGGAGTTACATCAAAAAATTAAAAAATGGAACTTCCTTATGACCCAGTGATACCACTTCTGGCAATATATCCTATGAAACCCAAAACACTAACTTGGAAAAATATATTCATCCCTATGTTTATTATAGTGTTATGTACAATAGCCAAGATTTAGAAGTAGCCCAACTGTCCATCAGTAGATGAGTAGATAAAACAGCTATGGTACATTTACACCATGGAATACTACTTGGCCATAAAACAGAAAATTTTACCATTTGTGAAAGCATGGATGGATCTGGAGAACATTATGCTAAGTGGAACAAGCCAATCAGAGAGAGACATTTACCATACGATTTCACTCATATGTGGAATCTAATGAACAAACTGAACTATTAGGCAAAATAAAGACAGACTTATGAATAGCAGGTTGACAGCTCTGGGGTTGGGGGTTAGGGTAGTGGAGGGGTCAAACAAAAAAGAAAAAGAAAGAGAGAGACCCCTTGGACAAAGACAACGGTGTGGTGATTGCGGGGTTGGGGGAGTGGGTGGAGGAAGAAATGGGTATAGGAGGGGTAGGGTAAATGGTAATAGAAAAAATGCAATAAAAATGCTATCAACTAAGAGTTGAGAGATAAATTGGTTAAATCAAATGAGTTTCTTCTCAAATAAATGGTCCAGTATATGTTTGAAGAATATATATTTATAAGAAAATGTTTAAAGAAATTTTGTAACCCTTGAAAGCATGAACTATACAAAATTTAGTCCCTTTGAATAAATTAGGACCATTAGTAAATAAAAAAATTATATTCGTTGCTCACAGGTCATGTAGGTTTAGTAATGTGAAATAAGGAGAATGAGAACATGAGACCTGCAGGGAAATGATTATAGATATTATGAAATGGAGATAACACAAATGAAATTTTTAGGGAGATTAAATAATTTACAAAGCTACATATCTGGTGGTATTTTAGCTGGGATTTGAACCTAGGTCTATCTGATTCTTTTCTTAATCACTGCAATATATTACTATTCCATCTTTTTTTAACCAATTAACATCATGCAAATGACTTAATTCCATATTTAAATTATTCTTTAGGGCATACCTCTGAAATGGAATTATAAATTGAAAGAATATTATATTCTTTTTCTTGTCTGATTGCTGTAGGTAGGACTTCCAATACTATGTTGAATAGATGTCCTAGCCACAGTGATCAGACAAGAAAAGAAATAAAAGGCATCCAAATTGGAAAGGAGGAAGTAAAATTGTCACTGTTTGCAGATGATACATAGAAAACCCCATAGACTCCACCAAAGCACTACTCCACCTAATAAGTTAATTTGGCAAAACAGCAGGATACGAAGTTGATATTCAGAAATCGAAGGCATTTTTGTATACCAACAACAAAATATCAGAATCAGAAATGAGGAAAAAAATCCCATTTGCTATAGCAACAAGAAAAATAAAGTACCCAGGAATAAACCTAACCAAGGGCGTAAAAGGCCTGTATTCAGGAAACTACACAACACTGAAGAAAGAAATTAAGGAAGATACAAATAAATGGAAGCATATGCCACGTTCATGGACTGGAAGAATTAACATCATCAAAACGTCTATACTACCTAAACCAATTTATAGATTCAATGCAATGACTATTAAAATACCAATGACATATCTCACAGATATAGAACATTTCAAAAATTTACTTGGAACCATAAATGACCCTGAATAGCCACAGCAATTTTGAGAAAGAAGAACAAAGTCAGAAGGATCACAATACCCGATATCAAAGTATACTTTAAGGCTACTGTAATCAAAACAGTCTGGTACTGGCATAAGAACAGACACATAGACCAATGGAACAGAATAGAGAGCCCAGAAATAAACCCATGACTCTATGGTCAAAAAGGGTGCAGAAGCATGAAATGAAGTAAAAATATCCTCTTCAACAAATCATGTTGGACTATCTGGACAGGTGCATGCAAAAAGTGAAATTGACCACCAACTTATACCACACACAAAAATCAACTCAAGATGTAGAAAACACTTAAATAGAAGTCACGACGCCATAAAAGTCCTAGAGGAGAACATAGGTAGGAAAATCTCAGATATTCCACACTGCAATATTTTCACTGATATGTCCCCTAGAGCAAGGGACATAAAGGAAAGAATAAACAAATGGGACTACATCAAAATTAGAAGTTTCTGCATGGCTAAAGAAGACATCAACAAAATGAAAAGGGAATCAACCGTATGGGAAAATATATTTGCCAATGATACCTTGGACAAGGATTTCCTGTCCCAAATATATAAAGAACTCATAGAACGCCACTGAAGGAAGACAAACAACCCAATTAAAAAATGGGCAAAGGACCTGAACAGACACTTCTCCAAGGAGGACATACATCACTGACCATTAGAGACATGCAAATTAAAACCACAATGAGATACCACTTCACATCAGTCAGAATGGCCACCATAAACAAATCAACTATCAACAAGTACTGACAAGGCTGTGGAGAAAAGGGAACCATAGTACATAGTTGGTGGGAATGCAGATGGTGCAGCCACTGTGAAAAAATGTGGAATTTCCTCAGAAAAGTAAAAATCGAACTGCCTTTTGACCCAGCAATTCCACTGCTGGGATTATATACTAAAAACCCTGAAACACCAATTCAAAAGAACCTATGCACCCCACTGTTCAATGCAGCACAATTTACAATAACCAAGTGTTGGAAGCAAGCTAAGTGCCCATCAGTAAATAAGTGGATCAGAAAACTGTGGTACATTTACACAGTGGAATACTATGTAGCAGGAAGAAAGAAGGAGCTCCTACCATCGTGACAGCATGGAAGGATCCAGAGAGCATTATGCTAAGTGATAAGCCAGGTAGTGAAAGACAAATACCATATAATCTCACCTATAAGTGGAGCCTAATCAACAGAACAAATAAGCAAGGAAAATATTACCAGAGACATTGAAATAAAGAACTGACAGTAGCCAGATGAGAGTGGGGAGGGGATAACAGCAGGATAAAGGGGAAGTTTAATCAAGGAACATGTATAAAGGATACATAGACAAAGGCAAAAGGGGGTAGGATTGAAGGTGGGAGGTTGCGATGGGAGGGGTGGGTGGAGGGTAGTCGGGGGGAAAGGACAAAACTGTACTTGAACAACAATAAAAAAAATAAAGAGAAGAATATTATATTCTATGTATCGTGCAACATACCACAAATTGCTCTCTAAAAGGATTAATTTAAGCAGGACTAGTGATGGATGAATGTACAATTTTTAGCATGCATTGCCAGCATTGCTTATTATATTTAAATTTTTCCCCTCATTAGGTGAAAATACTACCTCAGGGTCTTAATTTTTTATCTTTTTTAAAAAATATTTTTTGCCAGTCATGGGACATAGTATGGTTTGTACATTCTTTAGTAATTAAAGTACTAGATTATAAGGGGGCAAAGGGGTTTGGGAAATGTAAACATGAAGTCTTTTTCATTAGGGAAAATTTCTGAAGGACTGTGGAATTGGGAAATAGATGAATAACAACTTACCAAGAGGTAGTGGAGTAACTGGCAGAACAACATGAAACAAAAACATATTAGCAGAGTTTTTGGATAAAGAATATAATTTCCTTTCTTACTCTTTCAAAGGTGTTAACAAAGAGATCTTTGGAGGACACTAGGCCTCCCCCAGAAAGACATCCATGGGGGAGGAACCAGAAGGATTAGCAATTCTTTTGTGGTACAGGAACAGTCCCAGTCTGATGTGACTGGCTTCAGTATATTTCAATGTAGCAGAAAGGTGGAGAGAGATAGTACATATACACATAGGTCATCCTGCACTGTATTTTTAAACTATTACAAATTTGTGTGCTAAGTGCAGACATTCTCTTTTTTCTTCCCACACCTGACATATCTTCCTGATTTTCCTTCTATTCCTCATTGGTATCTCCACATTTGTTATATCCTGCCTTATATCATCTTTGCAGAATGGAAAGTTTGTTATTAAAAAATATTTGAAATTTTTTTTAGAAAACAAAGTGTTTCTTTTAAACTTAGTCTTTTAGTCAAATGTTCATTCTTTCCATTGAATAATTAATAACCCATCAGGTGGCTAAGTAAAAGATAGAGGGAATATTTGGAAGTAAAAACACTACTGAAATTGGTCAGAATTAGAAATAAGTTTCTCCTCATTTTGGGATTTCCAATTTGTACCTGATTTATGAAAGGAAAAGGAGCTTACTGATAGGTACTGCTGCATGTGCTAAAATTCAAACACAAATTATTAGTATGGGTTGACACTGATAGCAGAATTGACACTGATAATAGAATTCTTGCTGATACTGTTTCCTGACTGGAATTTCTGGAATGGAAAGGAAGAACAAGCTCCAAAGCCTTTTACGTGAGTTATTTTAGTCTCTCGTCTCTAAGAACATAGTCATTGTGAAAGGATGGGAAAGAGGTAAGTTATTTTTCTTTTGTCATCCAGTTACTCTTGGAAATGGAAACACCACAGAGTTGGAAAAGCCTCATTTCCTTTAAATTTTGCTTTCATTTTCATTCTACTCCCTTCTCTCATTGCTTACTCTTTTGTGGGTTTTCCCATTGTTTTGTCATTTCTACCCTATATATGTTTAGTTGAAAATGTATTCTCTTGTTGAGAAGTCAATTGAGCCAATCTTAAGAGATTTTCATCCCACTCTTAATTATTTCTGTTTATCAGTTTCATTATTGAGGTATTATTTCATAATCTGAGAAGAGAGACGTAGCCGGCATGTGTGCAAAGATCAGTGAACAAGAGCAGTTCCAGCACAGCAGAAATGAGGACAGACTTCACTTTGCCTGCCTCCCTTCTCAGGCAAATGTCATGACTGTTGTGTTCTTACTATGAATACTTTTCAACATGTTAAGTCTTGTTTGTTTTTAGCAGGACATTTTAACTTACTAGGAAAAAAAATTGACTGTTTATTTTTTCCAACAGTCTTTGTGATCTATGCTTTGTATAAATTCACAATTATTCTAGCAGAATTTTGAGGAAAGCATGTAAGAAATATAAATGTCAGCTTTTCCCTTGAAATGGAAATAGCCATGTTTAGGAAAATGCCTATAGTGAGAGCAGAACAGAGGACATCGAATAGAAAGGGAATTTCTTAGAATTACAGGGGTCATTAAAGTGGATACAGGGGATGTGGCTTTCATCATTCAGTGACTGAAGACAGACATATATTCTCAAATACTACCAAACATATTTTTCAGATGCAACAGCTTCATTTCTAGAAGTGGGAGAAATGAACTACTTTTTCTCCCTATTCTCCTCAACTTCTGTGGATAAGAAACATGTGAGGAATTTTTAAATTCATGTATAAAGTCTGACAAAACAGTATCCTCTGTTTTGGTCTTTGCTGTATTCCCAGTGTCTGGCACATGACAGCTCCTCAGCAAATGTGTTTTAAAAAATAAGATATCAATTAATTTAACTTTGCCAATTTAATTTTATCCTTTCATCTACATTTTTATTGTTACCAAAGCACTTTTAAACTCTAATAATAAAAATGTTAACAGGTACTTTATTTTTCCATTGGTGACAATTTACAAAAAATGCTCTAAAGCATCATATCTAATCCCCGGTCACCACTAGCTCTCTCATCATTTGATTTTTCATCCATGTGGTTTTTGCTTTCTAAAATAATCATCAGTAACTTTAGATGAGGTTATCCAATATAAAAACAAGAAAGATTGAAAAACTTGAATATCAAGATCTTACAAGTTCATAAAAAGATACAATCAGTGCAGGAACCAACCCCAGAATTGATGAATAGATACAGAACTTACTTGGCTCTTGTTTCACTGTGAAAAACAAATCAAATAAATAAATGAATGAGAGGTTTCTGGATGAAGGACACAGTTATTTCTCAAACTCTTTATCCTGGAAGTCTTAGAAACAGGACTTTGAGAGACCAAGAAACTCTATTTAGAATCAGCTTAATATAGTGGGAGAATAAATATCTTCAGATTATTGCACTCAAGCTACCTTTTGATTTCTTTCCATTAATTCAAACTTTCAAAAATCATTGTCTCGTAAGATTTTAATGTCACTTACATTTCACTGTCTTCTTCTTCTTCCTCTTTTTCCTATCACTTCTTTGGAATGATTGTGTTGATTTAACATGATCATTATGATTCTTGTTTTTTGGTTAATTTTAGAAAGTTTTCTCTTTCTAATGTAAGCATAAATATCTGAGGGCTGTGTGGCCATATTTCTTACCACCTGACTGGGACAGAGGCACCGCTTGTCTTTAGACTCGAGTGAATAGATGTGAATCTGAATCCCAGCCCCTGCTGCTCATAATTGTGGGATCATGGGCAAGTTACCTAGTCTCACTATTTCCTTCTCTTTATAATAAGAATAACAATGCTTATATGATATAACGCATATACAGGGCTTGGCACATTGTAAGGACTAAATAAATATTATTTATTATTTTAGTACCACATTGAGTACTAATTAATTTCAGTTCCATCTTCCAAATGGACATTGATGGTTGACATGGAGCCAGCTACTGAAATTAGGAATAGGGGAATAAGAGGCTAAAAGGAGAGGAAATCTGAAAAATTCATAAACCATAGAGTCAGAAATATAAATCTTGTCATGGTACATTCACACTAAAAACAGAGCACAAAAGGTCCTCCAGATACCATCAGAAACGAATGATAACAATGGAATTGAAAGAAACGTGAGACTTACTCTTGGGCATCGCAGGTCTTGCTTTGTATAAAAAAGAAAAACAAATTAGTGTGGTTGTCTGATGAAACAGAAATGCATTTTCACTGATGTCATTTTTGGATAAGCATCACACATTGAATTGCAGCAGATAGAATGGGGATTAAGGGAGGGCCACATTGCCTAGGGATTGTTGTGAAAGGAAGGGCCCACAGCTAAGGATGGAGCTCACTCTAACCTTTCCCATAGCAGTCTCTGAATCTGCCAAGTCAGGAAATATGGCACATCGCCACCTATTTCAGTTGAGCTACTTTCTTGTTCTCCTTTGCTATTTTTCTCTCCCAACCCTCACCGGCGTTTCAGATCACTTGATTTGCCCACGTTTCACTCCCTTCTCTGAGAGCGAGTTCTATGTTCTGTTTGTTAACTGCACACTTAGCATGGCCTCTGTGAGACCAGGCACTTAACAAATGTTCACTGAATTAATGAAGAAATTCTCCATATTGTGGGCCAGCATTAGATCACTCCTCCTGTTCCTCTGTTCGCCTCATGCACCCACTAGTCAGGAAGATTTTGTGCCTTACAAGTGAAACAAGCATTGAGCATCTGCAGACAGGCAGTGGTTGCTGCCATGTGGTGCATGAGGCTGAACAAAAGAGACTGTTGGGGGAAGGGTGATTATATGGCTTTTTGTGCCTAAGCACTGGAAGAATTTTAGCTGTAAGATTTTGAAAACTTGCCCTGGCTGGTGTGGCTCAGTGGATTCAGTGCTAGCCTACACACCAAAGGGTCATGGGTTTGATTCCCAGCAAGGCACATGCCTAGGTTGCAGGCCAGGTCCCCAGTAGGGTGTGCTTGAGAGGCAACCACACATTGATATTTTCCTCTCTTTCTCCCACCCTTCCCCTCTCTAAAAATAAATACATAAAATATTTTTTAAAAAGATTTTGAGAACTTGACGTGGCTAGGAATAATAATTTCAAAGTTATAAAGAAACTTCTATTTGCAAGAGGTGAAATAATTAACACACTTTTAGGGCAGCTTGCTCTTCTGTGCTAGAAAATCACTGGAAAATGCCAAGTGTGATAAAGCAAAGCAGAGATATCATGTGAAAAGTAAGATTCGAAAGGAGATAATTGATACACTATGACTCCGGGTAATCAAACTGCTCCATATAATAATGAGAAAACCTACTCAGAAGAAAACTGTTTTATAAGTATAAAATTAGTTGGACTAATGTTGAGAAGTGTTCATTTAGTGTGGTCTTGTTCAAAGACTACTAAGCAGCAATTTTATTGAAGTATGCTGTGAGACTGAACTCAAGCTGTGCTATCTTGGGGTTCATGGAACAAATATCAGCGTGGAGAAGGAAATCCTTATTCCTCTTGGAACCTAGCACTGTGAGGCACTTTGAGGATAAGTGGTTTTTTCAACATTAGAGGCAGCACCCTTGATAAAGAAGAGCATTAGCCATGGAAGTAAGAGGAGTCCCTTCAAATAGCCTCTTGGACAGTGGTTAAAAAAATAAAAGAAAATCAACACAGACAGCTTGTACTGATAGACTAGTGGTGAGAATATGTGGTCACTCTCTTAGAGATTCCCAGGGCTCGAAGGGACAGAATACATCACAAGAGGTCTTTTGCAGGTGGACACACTGGTGATCCACAACCAAATTTACCATGTTGACCTGTTCTTAGGGTTTTACAGTATATTTGTTTTATTTGCTTTGTTTTCATTTTGAGATATTAAAAATATTCAAATAATAACATCTCAGGGATCAATAGTCATACTATCTGTAATGTAACATTGGTCATATTTTTTCTCAATTTCTTCTAAGAAAAATGATATTATGAAGATGGCTCAAGTCCCTTTGAATCACCAATCCCAGGTTCCTTTTCTTCCTTTGCTCTTTTGGAGGCAACCATTATTATGATTTCAGTGTATACCCAAGAACTCTAAAAAGTACTTTTATAAAATATGTGGATTTGGACTTCCGGTCAAGATGGAGGCCTAGGTAGATATATTTTGTCTCCTCGCACAACCAAAAGAAGGACAGCAACAAATTTAAAAACAAAAAGTAATCAGAACTGCCAGAAAATTAAACTGTATGGAAGTGTGACAATCAAGGAGTTAAAGAAGAAACATTCATTCAGACTGGTAGGAAGGGTGGCGATGGGAAGCTGGCATGGAGAGGACATGGCAAGGTGGTGGGCTGGTGGACTAGGAGGCCCCACATTTGCATGTGGATAAACTGAGAGGAGCAATTGGGGAGTGAGAGAGAAGTGCAACCCAGGGTTCCAGCACAGGAAAAGAAAGACTCAAAACCTCGACTGGTAAAAACCTGTGGGGGTTGCGGCAGTGGGAGAAATGGACAGTCTCACAGGAGAGCTCATTTGAGAGACCCACAGGGTCCTAGAATGTACATAAACCCAGCCACCTGGAAATCAGCTCCAGAAGGGCCCAGTGAGCTTGTGGGTAGCAGGGGAAGGGACTGAAAACTAGCTAAGAGCCAAGCAAGTGGCATCGTTCCCTCTCTGTCCCCTCCCCGACATACAGTGTCACAAGGCAGTGACAAGGGTTGCCCCGCCCTGGCGAATACCTAAGACTCCACCCCTCACAACATAACAGGTGCACCAAGATAAAAAATATATGGCCCAAAGGAAAGAACAGATCAAAGCTCCAAAAAGAGAACTAAGCAATGAAGAGATAGCCAACCTAACAGACGCAGAGCTCAAAACACTGGTAATCTGCATGCTCACAGAGTTGGTGGAGTGTGTTCGCAATATGGAGGAAAAAGGGAAGGCTGTGCAAAGTGACATAAAGAAAAATATACAAGAAACCAACCATGAAGGGAAAGGAACCGTGACTCAAACCAACGATCTGGAGCAGAAAGAAGAAAGAAACATTCCACCAGAACAGGATGAAGAAACAAGAATTCGAAAAAATGGGGAGAGGCTGAGGAACCTCTGGGACAACTTTAAATGTTCCAACACCTGAACCATAGTGGTGGCAGAAGGAGAAGAGGAA
>PVJD01009908.1:0-58298 GCA_004026545.1 Mormoops blainvillei
TGTCATCTGGATTGTTGTTGTCCTTCCTGCAGCCTCCTCTTTTTGAGTTCTTTCCATCTCTCCTCATTCTCTGCCTTTGTGTGATCTCTTTATTGTCTTCTTGTTCTTTCTTCAGTGTATTTTCTTTGTTCTGCTTTTTTTCCATTTTCAACATTTTATTTGTTCTCTCCTACATCCCTCCATTTTTTGGTTCTCTTTTTATTTCCTTGTTCACTCCATTTTTTGTTCCTTTTGTCTTTCCTTTCTTCCATTCTGCACTTCTTTTCTTATTTTCTAAATTTTCCTTTATTTGCTTCTTCTTTTTCTCTGTTTTTTTGCATTCTAATATCTTTGTGATCAAGTTTTCTTCAGAGTCTCTGCTTTTTATTCTCTCAAGTTATGCATTATCATAATTTTATTTACACTCTTATCTGTTCTCTCCCTTTTTTATTTCTTCTGGTGTTTTTATTACATTCTCTCCATTTGCTTATTTTTTACTATTTTCTCTTTGTTTTCTGTGTCTCCATTATTTTTATCATTTTCCGTTTCTTACATTTTCTTCATACTCTGTGTTCCTTTATTATTCTGCTTTCTCTCTGACTTTTTTTTTGTTCTCTTTGTTTTTTACCTCGTTCTTATTTTCTCCATTTTCTGTGTTCTCTACACATTTTATTTTGAGTTTTTTCTATAATGTTCTCTCTTTTTTTTTCTTCATTCATTTTGTTCTCTCATTGTACCGTCTGATGTCTGTACTCTCTTTGTTATTTATGACTTCTCTCCATTTTTCTTGATTCTGTTTTGGCTTTGTTCCGTTTCCTGAATTCTGTCTTTTCCATTATTATTCTCCTAATTTTATACATTCTCTCAGTGGTGTTAATCTCCCCTTTTGGGTTCACTTCTTTCAATTCTTGTCCACTCTATTTTCTTCTTAATCTGTGTTCTCTTTGTATACTATATTCTCCCTTTAAGGTCTTCATTTTCTGCATTCTGTTCATTGCCTCCTCATTCTTTCTGTTTTCCTTATATCCACAGTTCTCACTTCTATTTTCTTTTTATTTTTGTTCTCTATTTGTCTCTCCAGTTTTGGCAACTTCCCTGTTTTCTATCCATTCAGTTTTTAAAAAGATTTTATTTATTTGTTGTTTGTTTGTTTGTTTGTTTGTTTTAGAAAAGGAGCACAAAGAAGGATAAACATCCATGTGTGTTTGCCTCCCTTGTGCCCTCAGCTGGGAATCTGGCCCACAACCCAGTAATGTTTCCTGACTGGGAATAGACCCTGAGACACTTTGGATCACATGCTTTGGATCACTTAACCCACTGAACCACACCAGTCAGAGTTTGTTCACTTTTTTTTTCATTTTCAAGTTTCTCTTTTCAATTTCTCTGTTTCCTTCACCATCTTTTACCTATTCATTGTGTTCTCACTTTTCTTTCCTTGATTTCTGCATTTGCATTTTCTCCAATTTTTATTGTTTTCTGCTTTCATTCCTTATTCACTTCATTCTTTCAAATATCTCCAGTTCCCCTCATTTTTATTTTTAGGTATCCTACCTAATTGGTTTTCCTCTTTTATATGTTTGGTGTCCTCTCTGTCATTTTCTTTTTTACTTTCAGCATTCGCATTTAGTCTTTCCATTAAATTTTACTTTACTGGATCCTTTCCATTCTATCTGTGTACTTTTTATTTCTTGTGTTCTTTCATTTATCTCCATTATCTGCATTTTCCTGTTCTCGTTTTCTCTGTTCTTTTCTTGTTCTCTCAATTTAAAAATGGGTAAAACACACACTATAAAGGGAACAATGAGAGGACAAAGAACTTAGAGAAAAAGATAATAAGGAGAGAATAAAAGAAAGGAAAATTGTCGGGAGCTGACCAATAACCGACCTTTGACACAGTCAGGACTGCACTGGCAGTCGTAGTTGGATCTCCTGGTCATTCCTCCTTGCATTCCAGTTGTTATCCATAGTTGTGGGTGGAATTTTCTGGTGCTTGGACTTTACTGCAAACACCTGTACAATTCCCCTGATGCTGTGCAAAAGGATTTGTTAATTGTAGGACAAAAGTCCCCGACCTCTCCACCACTTTCCACTCCCTCTGTCTGGAAAGCTAATATTAAATCATGGGCAGACCAGCTGCCAGAGACATGGAGGAAAGTTTTAGTACTAAACCTCTTGTAACCTTTATCAGCTCACTAAGCCCTGGTAAACGTTCTATTCTTGGCCCAGACTTAACATCCCGCACATTTACGCCTCTTTGAAGGTCCCAAAAGCCTTCCTGGTCAGAATGACCTTTATTTAGAATAGTTGCTATAGCAGCTATTTTGTAACCACACTATGTATCAGTTCCTTGTTATATTTCTAAAAACAATAAAGTTTCTGAGCTTAAGAGGCAGACTCAGACTCACAAGTCTGTCTGCTCTCCTCCTGCACCCAACCCTTGTGTTTGTCTTCATTTCTTCGCCCAGCTGTCTCTCCTTCAGGGACCCTGAGACCCCCCGAGGATGGATCCCTGCAATTCTTTAAAATTTTCATTCATAAAACAAGTATACAATAAGGCAAAACCTTACCAATGTATAAGACTTAATATAAATTAATTTGTTCACATTGCTAAAACATTCATTTTTGTGAAAAAGATAGTTAAGATTTTCATTTGTTTTACACAAGGAGTCTTGAACTCATAGAAACAGTTTGGACTTTTTTTAAAAAACAAAACAAAATATCTCATTTCTCTTTTTTTCTTCAGTCTTAGAATTTAAGGGTGGTAAAAAAAATAGTTTGTCATTGAATTGTTTCAAGAGTTGCATTTTAGCTTTTGTAACAACTTCTACAAAATAACAGTAGTTATTGATTCCCTAAAGAATTACACTGCAACTTAAGCGACATTATATATTTATCTACCCATCCACCTATATCTTCCTTACTTGATCCTTTACCTCTGGGTACATAGTTTTATTATAGCTTTGGGGAGGAAGTTTTTTAAAAACCTATCAGGTTTTGTAATTTTAGCTGTCAATTTTGTTAAATTTCTGATCTCAGAGTTATTAAATTATTTGACATTTTTTACTAAGTTCCAAATGGCAGAAACTGTGTTCTGGCATATTAGGGAATTGCATGGACTCAAGAAGATACAAAGGGCCTTGTCTTGGTAGCATGGTTATAACATTACTCCAGTACATTAAAGCTTGGGTTTCATCCCCAGTCACGGCATGTATAAGAACCAGAAATAAGTGAAAAAACAAATAATGTTTCTCTCTCCCTTTCTTTCTCTCTGTCTCCATCCCCCCACCTCAAAACAATAAATAAAAACAAGGGTATTGCCTACCATAGTCATTCTCCTTGAGAGCCAAAAAAAACGAACAAGCTGCATTTTCAGACAGAGTCAATCCAAACCCTTAAAACACAGGCAATAACTATCCCTTGCAGAGAAAAAGTAACAATTGGCCTATTGGGTGTTTTGTTTTGTTTTGCTTTAGGTAAGTCTTATAACTTTAATTTTTCAGTGGCCTATTACAGGAGATTCTTGGTTCTAATTATCTTCTCAATGACCAAATTTCTTTTAAAATCCTTTTAGAGCTATTTTAAAAATTCATTTTGTCTTTTAGAAGTTTCTGTATAGCAATAAAAAAATGTATCCTATTGTTCTAAGAAGTTTGAAATTCTCTGTTTAAGGGAAGACTCTTGAAGCAGGCTAAAAACAAATATTTTCCTTAATGGTCAGCAGAGCTTAAAATTATTTTGGCTAAATTGGTTCATTTTATTCAAAAGGCAGAAGAGATCAAAATTTTTGTATATTTAAGTAGGCATAGTCCCCAGGGAAGGAATTTTGGGGGAACTATTTAATATGTCCTATATTAAGACAAATTCTCCCAAAAGCTGTTACAGCCCATCCAAAAAACAAAATAGATGTTTACACTATGATTGAATAATTTAATTTCTTAAGGGCTTTTAAATACTGATTGAAAAATAACTTTTCAAAGATTCTCTAATTTTACATGTGAATATACAATTTCAGAATCTTGAGAGTTTCCCCAGAATCGCCAGTGTAATTCCAAATTTTGCTTCTAATCATAATTTCATAAGCAAAATACTTAACAGAGGATGGGCCATAAATTCATTAGGCTGTCATAGCCTAATGAGGTTTTTTTGTTCATAATAGACTTAGAAAACATATACCCCACTTAAAAAAATATCAGAGGACCAAAGAATAAAAGTTTAGAACCTCAACAAAGAGAGAGAGTTTGGGAACTGAGAGAACTCACAATGGCACCCTGGAGGCATCAAGGTGAACAGAACACATAAAGATCAAGTGATAGATTGTTTGAAACGGTGGGGTTACTTGAACTGAAGTGAAGTGTTTTTGGATGCAGTGATGTTCACAGGCTGTATTACTTCAACAATGTCTGGATATAATAAAGATTTATTCAAAGGTCTCAGGGTTTGCTAGTGGAAACACAAGTAAGGTATAATAACCATAGTGTTCCAGAAAAGAGAGAAAGCTAAGAGTTTTTATAGAAAAAGTACATTCTTGAGAAGAATAAGTATTGCATTATTAGCCTCTGGATTGGTTTGGGATCATAATCCTGCAGATCAGGAGTCCTGAACCCTGGGGCCTGCCTATGAGCCTGGCATGAATGAGGAAAATTCACCTGAGCTTTCGCCTCTTCACACCACCTTGTCGTCCACAGAACCTGTTCCCGATGCCAGAAAGGTTAGGGACCACTCCTGTAAATGTTTTGTGATCTGGTTAACATGCATTAGGTTGTCTGGATAATAGATGTGAGATAATCTGTGTATCTTAATTCAAAGTGTAATGATAGTTTTAGCTGAATATTTGGTGTATAGCCAGGTATTGATGAAAGTCTGGAAAATTCAAAACCTTAAGTTAGTAGGATAGATACAATAAGAACAGAATAATTTTTTATGACCACATATTTTATTTTAGTAATGCAGCAGCATGACTATAATGAATCCATTTTATCTTTTCACCTTATTCCTCAGGTTGTAATTTTATCACAATATATAAATAATCAAATTAATATTCTGTACTCCTTAAACTTACACAATTGTATGACATAATTATATTTTAATTTTAAAAAGGAAAATAAACAAGAAAAGTAACAATAATCATTTCACACAAAGGGTGTCTTTTTCTTTCCGAGTACATCAAGCTAGCTGAGGATTAGAAAGGGCTGGGTAACATGTTAGATGTAATGAATTGGTAACTTGTGAAACTGCAACACAGGACTGTTACAGAGCAGATAATACCACTGGATTCAATCACCAGTGGTAGTGCCATATGTTGGTGTGTATAATGCACTCCTGTGTAAAATGCGCACCCATGTTTTTGGCACAAGGTTTCAGGAAAACAACCTTTTATTTAATTTTTAAATACAATTATTTATTTATTTATATTTAGAAAAAAATATATTCCAGGGTTTTATTTTGCATATGAATATCGTTATTGCTTTCTGGAGCACACTTTTAAGACATAAGCATAAATGAAAGAATTAAAAACATTTATATGATACAGAATTAGTATTACCCATGTTTAATACATACCCTTATTATTTCCTTAAAAAATTGGGCAAAAAGCCGGCATTATATTCGGTATGTCAGTCCGTCTGCAACTAGGCCCTCAAGGCCAATGTTGACTCTCCTTTACTTTTATGCTCTTCCACTCCTGGGTATTTGGTTTGTCTTGCACTCTTCACCTCATTTTCCTGTTGGTCTGTCTTGCTCTAACAGGTGTCTGTCATTTCATAGGCATGCGTAGTAGATGCCAGAGGACAGAAGGGACCGGAAGTTAGAAGAGGGGGCAGGTCCAGGTCAAGGCACAGAGGAACTACACATACAGCTGCGACATTAGCGCGACACCATTTGTTTAGGCAGAAGCATGGCGGCCTGAGCACATGCTTAGAGCTGTTCCTCAACCGCTTTGTCTGGCGAACTACGCTCAGGAGTAGCTGTTCGGTATATACCACCGAGTAAGAGTCGGAAACGCCCGTAAGCAGCCGGGCATCGTCATGCCCAAGAATAAAGGTAATTCCCTGGAATCACTGTCTGTTCAGTCCGGTGCCATCGGCCGTGGTTCGGGAGCGAACAGGTTTGCCACTCTTCCATTTCGCCTATCTCTGTGAGATCACGGCGATCAGTGGGCGATTTGAGAGCACTCGTCTCGGCAAAGGAGAATCCTGTATTCCAGTTTGGTCGTATTGGTTTGGAGCGGACGCCATTTTTAGGGCCTCTTGCGACGCGATAGTGACCTATGGGGAGACCTGGTCTTTCCGTTCTTCCCAAAACGGACCTAAATCAGTTCTTAGCTTTCAAGGGTAATATTTCTACTACATTGGTTTATTTATGGGTGGTTAATAATTTTCGACGGTCTTCCCTGTTTAACAGCAGCTGATGTCTTCATGTATAGTTTAATCTGTGGCGTTTTCCTTTCCTTCAGCCCTTCACAGAGTTTAACATTGTTTTGTAAAAGATGTGTAACATATTCACCAGAGTTTTCAGGATTCTTTTCCAGTAACATTGTATCGACATTTGTTCCTGCCTTTTTTCTAAGGCATACCGTTCACAAAGTAACGTAATTGGGAACAAGTGTATTTGGAACTTCAAAATTGTACGCCTAACCTACGTAAAACACATTTGCACAGTCATTTCTGAAAAAGATTCTGCAGCTTTTTATAAACAGGAGATGTTCTAACATTGCAACCATCCTTATAATGTTTTGGGGGGAATAACATAAGTTGAAACTTGGAAAACATTTTTTTTTTAAACAGAGGAGGACCATTTTTCACAGCCCGCAACACGTCTTTGGTAATTCATTCTTTGGACAGAAACCTACGTATACGTTCTCTTTCTACTTAATATGTGGCTCCAGGGATTCCACTTTGTCTCCTCTTTATAGCTGTTAACCATTTACTCTATACCTGTCCTATACAGAGCAGTGCTATCTGGGTCCCCAAAAATAATTGCCTAGATTTTTTTTTGTACCAACGGTTTTACTAATTGTTCTGGGAGAGAGTGAGAGTGACTTTATAAGCATATGTTAGAAAAGATTTTACCTTTCTGCTATACTATGCAACTCATCATTAGCTCATAGGTGATAACTACATCAGTTTACAAAGTATGTTAATTGTGACCTTTACTCAGAGACGGATTTAATGGTGGGCACACCAGGCATGTCCCCTGGACCCCGACTTCCGAAGGGTCCTGCAAAACCCCAACTTTACAGTTTTTTTCTAATGACACCAAGTTTGGTTTCATATATACAATTTTAATTACGTACAACTCTACAATCGGCAGTAAAACCCAATAGTATGTTTAAATATTTTCTTCTGTGCCTGGGACCTCAACCAACCTTAATCTGCCTCTACTTTACTTGTAGTAATGACATTTTCAAACATGCAGCCCATCGAAGTCTATACTCTTAAAGGAATGGTGCTGTTTGGGGGACATTCTATTACTGCAACCTGACACTTAAAAGTGTTTAGTAAAGTTTGTTGATGTTACCTCCCTGTGCAGACTCCATCTTTAAGTGTCTAAGATTCCCTCTTGTTTCTGTAGGACTTTTACACGAAATTCCTAAGAAACATCCCATCAGAAAATATCTCCAAACCACATCTGACTTGTTTAAGGAAGAATTTTAGTTTAGCTTACCCCTGGAAAAAGGGCAAGGTAAAATATTAGAATACATAATATTGTATGATGAGTTCTAACTATTTTTCAGAAGAGTTTTTAAAGTGGATTTTATTACATGACAATGGGGTGATTACGGTATAGTGAATTATGGTAAATTGACAACAAATCATTTTTATATTTGAGGCACACCAGAAAGTGTAGATATAGTAATATATTTGAAATTAAATGCTTTTTTGAAGTTAAGAATTGCAACAAACCTAGATTCACTTAAAGCCCCCCCCCCGTGTACTTCTTTCAAATCTCTTTCTCTTTTTCTGGAGGTTATCATCTTGAATTTTATGTTTTCAATGGTATATAAAACCAGTCTGTTCACTCCCGTTCTTCCCAAAACGACTTAGGTTACTTCCCAAAAGTCAACTAAGTTACTTAGTTGAAAGAGTTCTTTTTGTTTTCAGATATAATTTTTAAAAAAAATTTTTTTAATTGTCCAGTTACAGTTGTCCCACCTTTTTTCCCATTGGCCTCCCCTAACCCCAAACCACCCACTCCCACAGTCAGTTTGCCCCACCCCCTATTCTCCATGCCTATGAGTCCTCTATTTATGATCCTTTGCTAGCCCCTTCCCCTTCTATCCCTCATTATTCCCCTTGCCCCCTACCCTGTCACTGTTAGTTTGTTCTTTATTACCTTGTCTCTGGTCCTATTTTGGTTGCTTGTTTGTTTTGTTGATTGGATTCACTTACAGGTGAGATCATATGGTCTTTGTCTTTCACCACCAGCTTATTTCCCCTAACATAATGCTCTCCAGTTCCATCCACGCTGTCGCAAAGGGTAGGAGCTCCTTCCTTTCTCCTGTGTGGTATCCAAGATACAACAGTTTTTGTGACTCACTCATTTACTGATGGGCACTTAGGTTACTTCCAACACTTGGCTATTGTAAATTGTGCTGCTATGGAAAGGATTCTTTTTAAAAGTCCTAAATTTCATAAGGTGAGGTTTACTAACGTAGACATAAAACTGTTGCTGTTTTTCCTTATTTGAGAATCAAGGCCCTGGCTGGTAGCTTAACTGGTTAGAGCATCATCCCCACAGTCCATGATTGCAGATTAATCCCCAGTGGGGGCAGATACAAAAAGCAAAAGTGGCCCTGGGTGTGGCTCAGTGGATTGAGTGCTGGCCTACCAGCCAGAGGGTGGCTGGTTCACTTCCTTGTAGGGGGCATGCAAGAGGCAACTACACATTGATGTTTCTCTCCCTTGCTTTCGCTCTGTAAAAATAAATACTTTTTTTTTTTTTAAAAGAAGCATCCAGTGAAAGCATAAATAAGTGGAACAACAAATCAGTAGCTGTCTTCCATGCCCCCTTGCTGCCCCTCTCTCCCTTCCTCCTCTTCCTCCATCTCTCTCTCCCTCCCTCACCCTGCCTCTCTCTCTCTCTCTCTCTAAAATCAATAAATTTTTAAAAAGAAACTAATTAGGGAAAAAGAAAAGAAAATCAAAAGCCCAGTGATCATGGTATTGGTGACACCCCAGTAAGTATATAAGTTACATTGTGCCATATATGGAATAGTTACTGATTTGGGCTCACTCTCATTCAGCTGTTGCCTTTAGAAATTTTAGAGAGCCACCTTCAAATTAGGAAAAAGGGCACCCTCTCTGGCTCATTCATGAAGAATATTTGTGGTAAGGTGCTCCTACACTTTAAAGGAATCGCTACATGTGATTTTTAAATTGCTATTCCTTTACAAATGCATGAACTATTCTTGGTTTATTCATTTGTTACTCTTTTGAAAACATGCCAATCATAGTTATATATAATTCAGTAAGCAAAGCAGATATGATCCGTATCCTAATGGAACTGGCATGATTAATGGCTTGAGATAAAGAACACTTTCCTTTTAGGAAATCAATTTTAATGTGTCCCAAGAAGTTGAGGAGGCTCACCTCCTTATTACTGTAACAACAGAGTAATGTGAGACTGCTCCAGTAGGAACTGCGCCAGAAGGTACATTACAGAAGATAGATATTTGTCTTTACAATGACTCATTTTTAATTCTGTTTGGGTTGCAAACTTTTTTTTATAGTCTTTCCAGAGTTCCCTGTTACTGCTACTCATAGCTTCTCTTTCACCTATTGGAAATGACAGCTCTTCTTTAGCTTCTGGAATAGAAATAAGATACTATGGAGAAGTACCCCATTCCTTGTTATTCAATAGAAAGTCTCAGAATAAAATAAATTAATACCATCCAGATCTGTTCAGCTTTGTAAAAGCAAACACTGAAAAATACAGGTAAGTATTATTTTATATTTTTTGCTTGGTATGGTTATGGCAGAGGACTAGGTAATATTCTTTCTTTGCTAATGGGAATGTAAAGTAGCGTGGCTCATTAAAAGCCTAGGGAAGTGGGTACATAACCTCTAACTTAGAAATTCTATGTAAATTTGTCCTCTGGAAATTTTTTTTGTGGAATTATCTTCAATTCAGCATTATTTAACAATGGTAGAAAGTTAGAAATAAACAGAATAAGGGATTAAATACACCCTGACCCCTAAACTATTTCACTGTGGGTTTACTGACATTAAAAGACATTTAGGACAAATTATTTGGTGGGACTATAAAGAGTATGATTTGTATTTGGAAAATATAGACCACAAACATATTAATAGTAATCTCCGGTAATGGAATTTTTACTCTGCGTGCTTTTATGTAAGATGTAGTTTTATGTCAGAAATATCCAAATACAAATGTGGAAAAGCATATGGGGTTGATATATCTTGGTCTGGTAAAGGACTAAAAGGAAACTCTTGGGGCATTAAAAGTGTAACTGAATGACTAACCAAATGACGTAAATGTTTAAAATTTTATGTAGAATTTCTTTAATGTTACAGTATTATTTAAATGATAATGTCTTTATTTTTAAGTGACTTTATAAAGTTTACAGGCCTTATTCTAGCTTGTTTTGTAGTTTAGTTTTTGAAATATAGATTATTCAATTCGATTTTTTTTAATTCACCTTTTTACTTAATTAGGTAAAGGAGGTAAAAACAGGCGCAGAGGTAAGAATGAGAATGAATCTGAAAAAAGAGAACTAGTCTTTAAAGAGGATGGACAAGGTGAGACATTTCAAACTTATTCACTTTAAAATTATTAAAATGAGCGCTGTCTGGTATGGCTCAGCAATTGAGTGCCAGCCTGAGAATCAAGGGTTGCCAGTTCTATGTCCCAGTCAGGGCGCATCCCTGAGTTACAGACCAAGTTCCCAGTAGGGTGTGCATGACAGGCAGCCACACATTGATGGTTCTCGCCCCCTGTTTCTCCCACCCCCTTCTTTCTCCCTTCCTTCCCCTCACTCTGAAAATAAATAAATAAATAAATAAATAACTTTTTTAAAAGTTATTAAAATGAATTTTAACCTTTAACCTGAAAGGGATTATAGTCATAAATCCTAGGTAGTTCCTCCTTTGTTTTCCCTCATTTGTAATCCTTTATACTAATCCAGAATTTGCCTATTAAATGATCAGGTATATACTAGAAGATTAATTGGTGACATTTTTGTAATCATACATTTCATTGTTTTATTGGAAGAGCATGATGTAAATGACAATGAATTTTAGAGTTTAGAGCATCTAAAGCCTGGAAGATTATTGTTGAAAATTCATACTCTTAATGTGGTAGCGAGTAACATTATACATTATTTTGTAGACCATCGATGTTTGTGAGACCTTTTCGCCTTCAGTTCTCGATGCCACTAGAACATAATGTAATTAAAACAGTTGAATAACTTAATAATGCTGAATTAAGTATGTGTAATCCAAGAGAGAAAAATAAAGATAATACGCTGACCAGAGCACTTGGTATTTCCCCATTTTAAAAAAAATGTTAAACTTACACAAAAGTTGGAATATGAATACATAAACTTCTATCTATTTTTTTACCTAGATTCCATAATTTTTCACGTTATATTTTCTTTCTCTTTGTATATATATTTTTTCTCATTTTTTGAACTTGTAGGTACCTAGGTACATACCGTTGACAGATTTCACCTTGAAATACATCAGCGCATATCTCCTAAGAACAAGGACTTTTTATTTCATAACAATAGTATAACTATTGCAAAACTTTTCATTTTTCAAATTATACTGTTTTCCAGTACTGTTCTGTCTACCAGGTGGCCACTCACCATATGTAGCTACTTAAGTGAATTAAAATTCATATTTTGAGCTACCAATTATTTTGTTCAATGAAAGTATATAACAATCCATCAACAGAGAATTTCTACTGGGTACAGCTGACCTAGTATACAATCTGTATCAGATTTCTTCTAGCACTTTATAACAAAAACATATGATTATTCATGCCATACATGTAAAGCATGAATGAGCCAATATTTTTATTAGTTATATAAACATGTTATCTGGTGAAAGACAGTCAGTTACTTAGCTTTAATCTTTCTCACTTCCATTAAAAGTTAGTTTTCAGGGTTCATTTTCTATATTCTTTCTTATTTTCCTTCTGTTGAAGAAGTGCTGAGTAATTAGCCAAGTCCATTGGCTGTGATAAAAAGGGACTCAGCTGCCACATACCAATCCCACAGTGTATGTATAGTTTATCTTTCAGTATAACTATAAATTTGTCCAGGTTGTTTTTGGGATTATTTCTTAAAAATTTTAGTAGTGTGAAAATGTTATAGTAATTACCTGTATCTTTCTTACTCCTACTCCTGCTTTTGTCGTTTATACCTAGAAAGAAACGGCCTGTCAGTTCCTCTAGTGGCAGTAGAATGAGTTGGCCTCAGGGACAGTTGGAAATATTTTAACTAAACACTTAGCATTTTATCAGGAACATTTTTTTTAAGAACTTAAACTGCCAAGATAATCTAAAGTAAACAAAAGTGTATTAATAATAACCTACTGTTATTCTCATTAAAATTTCTCAGGGAAAGGAGAGCCAAGATTAGGCTAGTGTCTAATGAGAAAGAATAATAAGCCAGTGTTATGCTGTACATTTTGGAATGAGTCACTTTGTTATATGAAGGTAGATCATTCAGTCATAAAGACAGAAGTGAACTGATTGACCCAAAATAAGTGAATAATTAAAACATTCCTAATAAATGAAAGCATGTCATGGATATGCCACTTGTGACAAATTATTGATTTCTGTAGGCTTTTATTTAAAAAGAAATGGATGAAGTAAATAAGCATAGCTGGTAGAGACCATAGGAATTATTTTACTGATGAAGAGTCAGTCCTATGGCTTTCTTGGATAAAATTAGAATGTGTCACCCTGAAAGAGGTCATTTAGGGTAGACTGCATAGCCTTTTGCTTATCAATCCTTACTTTAAAAAAATTATAATTTGATCTAAATTGAACAGTAAAAATGAAATTATCAACTATGTACTAATTTCAGCTGTTAACATTTTAAGAAAAATTGAACAATACCTCATATTCTTTTTCTGTCCTCAGAGTATGCTCAAGTAATCAAAATGTTGGGAAATGGACGATTAGAAGCAATGTGCTTTGATGGCATAAAGAGATTATGTCATATCAGAGGAAAACTGAGGAAAAAGGTAGGTATGGAGATTTGTTTACTTCACATTTTTTAAAGGAATGATTCTGTTTTAGATATATATGAACCAAGTAATTCGTTTTCTGAGTTTCCAAAAATGATCTGTATGACAATGTTTAAGATCTTTGACGAGAACTTTTAAAATAGAATATCATATTTACAAAGAATTGCTTGCATTGTCTAAGTTGTGCTTCTACCAGAAACATTTACTCTCAACACAGTATTGAGGAAACAATGAGACAAATACAATCTGCAAAACAATCCTTTAAGAAAGTAAAAAAAAAAAAAAAAAAGAAAAAGTACCATGAAATAAAGAATAAAAGCCTGAGAATTGTTTTCAGATTAAAGGAGACCAAAGAGACTACTAATTGAATATAGTACATTTTCCTTGATTAAATTTTGGTTTGAGGGGATCAGCTCTGCATATTAGGGAAATTTTAAATTGGGTTAGATAATATGTTTAGTTAGTTCTTCATCACAGATTTAGCAGTTTTAATACTCATGTTGGTTAAGCGTTTCTTTAGCTCTGATTATGTGATGTAAAAAAAGATTTTTGTGTTATAATCCATTCTTTTCCAAGTTCATGGTAGCTTTAGGACCTGAATTTATGTAGCTTGGTAACTGAGTATCTGTGTATATAGATGGCTAATTTTCATGAATATTGGCTAATTAAATATTGTAAGTGTTTTATGACTAAAAGTCTATATAATTTCCATGGCAAATCATTATTATTTTATAAGTTTCAATTCCTCAAATAGTTGGAATAAAATTGTTACATATTTTAATATCCTAAATTTAAAAATTTGAGACAAACTCACCTATATAATACAGTCTTTCCTAATATACTGTAAGTATATGTAACTAGATATTTTTCCCTATATTCACACACACCCACAAACATGCAGAATACTACAGTATAGTATATACCATTGCTTTTCTTTAATCATCATATACTTTTTCCACTCTAGGTGAATAGTACATATATTTTGTAGGAGGAATGGTTTAATACTGTAGGTTGTTATCTGTTTATTTTGGATATAATGTACAATAAATTTTCTTTTATAGGTTTGGATAAATACCTCAGATATTATATTGGTTGGTCTGAGAGACTATCAGGTAACAATTCCATTAACATTTGTATTGTGTACTGTATATAATAAGTCATTAATATTTAAATTTTTATTTATTTTAGTCATTAATATTAAAAAGATAACAGTATAAACACATTAACCAGCTCTAGCCAATTATGCCTTCTTACCATTCTCTAATTAACATTTATTAAGGCAAGTTGTGTTCAAGACTATGATATTTCCCTGATTCAGAATACTTCCCACAGTTGATTCCCACTGAATCCAAAGAGGTTTTACATCATGCTGGCAGAGTTTAATAAAAGGGAAACTCAAATAAGAATAGTCAGAGAAAGAAGCCAAGAACCTGGCATTCAAGGGAAAGAAATTCCAGAGAGGTAGAAAATAAAGGCAGAAAAACAATTGAATTAATATATCAGATCATTTCAGTGGTGAGGAGGACTTCAAAGAGTGAATTATCATGCTATTAACACTATGCAGCAAATCCTTCACATATTTTTAGGTCCTGAAGTTGACCAATGAAAGAAAGACAGGTACTGTATGATTTTACTCACATGTGGATTCTTAATAATAAACAAAATGAACTAATAAGCAAAATAGTGACAGACTTGTAAGTCGAGAGCAGGCTGCAGCTGTGATGGGGAGGGTGTTGGGGGGTTGGCATGTTTCAGTGAAATATATACTGAATGGCCCTGCCTGGTATGGCTCGGTGGATTGAGTTCCATCCTGCGAACCAAAGGGTTGCAGGTTTGATTCCCTGGGTTGCAGGCTGGGTCCCCTGAAGGGCAGTGCATTAGAAGTAACCACACATTGATATTCCTGTCCCTCTCTCTCTCCGCCCCCCTCTAAAAATAAATAACTAAAATCTAAATATAGATATATTATATATTTTACGTATACATACATGCACGCACACACATACACTAAATATATTTCCATCCCTGACCAGGTGGCTCACTTGATTGAAGCATCAATATGTATAGCAAAAGGTTGTGGTATGATCCCTAGTCAGGTCCCATACAGGAGGCAACTGATTTATTTTTTTCTCTTACATAGATGTTTCTCTTTTTCTTTCTCCCTCCCTTCCTCTCTGCAAAATCAATAAATATATTGTGGGATAAGGATTATAAAATATTTTCAAATAAAAAAATACCTTTAGATATAGTTTCCTTTCATTCTTTAAGCATTTATAGTATCTGATGTAAATTCTTTGGTAATTACAACTTCTGGGCTTCCTCTGGAACGCTTTGTATTGACTACATTTTTGTTTTTTCTGAGCCACACTTACCAGTTTTGTAGGGGCTATATTATAATTTTCTGTTGAAAATTATAAATTGCTATTATGTAGTGCAACTAGAAATCAGATTTCCTCTCCCAGGACTCATTTATACTCTTTGTCCTTTTAGTGACTTTCCTGAGTTAATTTTGTATGGCCTATATATTTTTCCTTGTGTATGGCTCAGTGAATTCTGGGTTTGGTTAGTAGACAGGTTATGTTTGGACTGAGATGTTAAAATCAGCATCCCTCCCAAGTTTTGTGTGAACTGTGCATGTTGATGCATGCCTTTAACAGTAAACCACACAGTTGACCACTCTGCTTTATTCTATATTTTATGCTTGTTCAGAATCTCAAGGTCAAGGAAAGCTGGGAGATTGGGACCTACCTGGGCCTCTCTTGAGCATGTACTCAACCTTTTGCATGTTCTTTACCTAGAATCTTTTAGAACATACAATCATGAAGACAAGAGTGAACTATAATTTATTCAAAAGTAGTAAATAATTAAAATACCCCTAGTACCAGAAAGCTTATAATGGAAATGGTATCTGACACAATAATATACTTCTTATCAAGAATATGACAAGATCCCTGGCTGGCATGACTCAGTCTGTTGGAGCATCATCCTGTAAGCCAAAAGGTCACAGGTTTGATTCTGAGTTAGGTCACATACCTAGGTTGCAGGCTCAGTCCCCCCACCAGGATTCCTACAAGAGGCAACCCATCCATGTTTGTATACCTACCTATCTATCATCCATCTATCTCTCTGTTTCTCTATCTCTCTCTCGCCCTACCATTCCTCTCTCTCTAAAATCAATTAGCATGTTTTCAGGTGAAGATTTAAAAAGAAAAAGAATATGATAATAATATGTTTTGCTTTTCAAATCTATGGACATCTCATTCCAAAGGTTTTCTTAAAAGGTTTTTAGTCAGATACTTGCTTCACCTATTGTCATGTAAAGCTAAAAAATTGCTGCAATTATGTTTGAATAAAAGCCACAAGGGGAAAATATTAGTAATAAGCTCTTAATAAGGTAAAACAAAGAAAATTTCTACAACTGGGAGTTTTTAGGAAGTGCAACAGAGTTCTCTAAGAATTACATTTTGAAGGATCTCCAAACAATTTTGCCCCTTCAGTGACTGCTACGATGCTGGTTTTATTTGCTGCTGGAACTAGGGTAAAAGGATGGTAATAGAGCAAGGTGAAACACTGCAAAGCTTGGTTTTACTGAGATTTTGCCACTTTTGGGGGGGGGGAATAAACTCCCAAAGAATTGCAAGCACTTGATTAATTTCTAGAGTTCTGATGAAATCAATTTGACAATTTTTTTCCAATTTCTCTTTGTTTTCCGAAAAGAAGTGGATTTTAGAAAGTCCTTAAGGCAGCATTCCAGCCAGTATCACTTTTGTTTATATCTCGCTTTCAGGTCAGCTTTATTAAGATATAAAATTGTTTAGGATGATATAGACCTTAGATTTCCGGAACTTATCTTTGTGTGTGTGTGTGTGTGTGTTTAGGATTTTTATTTGCTGTACCTTCGTGTGTGTGTGTGTATGTGTGTGTGTGTGTGTTTAGGATTTTTATTTGCTGTACCTTCGATTTCCAGAACTTACTTACATCATGTACACGCACACACACACACACACACACACATTTAGGATTTTTATTTATTCGTTTAGAGACAGAGGGGAAGGAAGGGAGAAAGAAAGGGAGAGAAACATCAGTGTGTGGTTGCCTCTCGAGCACCTCCCTCTTGTACACCTGGCCTTCATCCCAGGCAATTGCCCTGACTGGGAATGGAACCGGCGACTCTTTTGTTCGCAGGCCAGAACTCAATCTACTGAGCACATTAGCCAGGGCCAGAGCTTAATTATGGTATAACTGGAAGTTTGTACCCTCTAAGCAACATCTCCTCATTTCCCCCTTTACCCAACCCTTGGTAACTACCACTATATTATCTGTTTCTATGGGTTAGGCTTTTTTATATTTTATATGTGAGGTCATATAGTATGTCTTTCTGTCATATTTGCCTTAGCATAATGCCTTCCAGATTCATGCACATTGTCACAAATGTCAGGATTTTTTCTCATGACAGAAAAATATACCTGCATGTGGGCATTCATATCTGAATGTTCGAGAGACATCTTTATCCATTCATTCATCAGTGGACACTTACGTTGTTTCCATGTCTTGGCTATGGTAAATGTGGGGTGCAGGTATCTTTTTGACCTTCTGTTCTGCATTTCTTTTGGGTATGTACCCAGAAGTCATATTGCTGGATTGCATGAGAGTTAAAGGGAATTTCTGCTGTTTTAGATAGTGGCTTTGGCAGTTTATATCCCTGTATACCACCAGTAGTTGTTCTCTCTTTTCTTTTGGTAATAGTCATCCTAACGAGTGTGAGGTGATATTTCATTGTGGTTTGATGTACCTTTCCCTCATGATTAATGAAGTTAAGTATCTTTTGATGAACTCTTTGGCCTCTTAGATGTCTCCGTACTTCAATGTATGTTAGGTCTTCTGTTCAGTTTTTAATTGAATTATTTGCTTTTTTGCTATTGTTGTGAGTTCCTTGGGTATTTTGCATATTAGCTCATTACCTAATACATGGTTTGAAAATCTTTTCTTCCATTTTACTGGTTCCCTTTTCATTTTGTTGATTGTTTATTTTGCTCTGCAGAAACTTTTTAGTTGACATTGTTACACATGATTTTTATTTTTTTTCCTTAAGATCCAAAAAGTAATTGCCAAGCACAATGTCAAAAAGCTTTTCACCTGTGTTAACTTCCAGTAGTTTTGTGGTTCCGGTTCTTGTGTTTAAGTCATTGATCAATTTCAAGTTAATTTTTATGAGTAGTATCAGGTAAGGGTTCAATTTTATTTTTCTGCGTGTATTTATCTAGGTTTTTCAACATCATTTTTTAAGAGAGAATTCTTGCTTGGTTGATTATTCTTGGTTCCCTTGTCAATTATTAGTTGACCATATATGGGAAGATTTATTTGTGAGCTCTTGATTTTGTTTCATTTGTCTGTCAGTGTGTTTTAATGTTATACTGTGTTGATTACTATAGTTTGTCATGAATTTGGCATCAGTACATGTGATGCGTCCATCTTTGTTCTTTCTCAAGATAGCTTTGGCTGTTTGGGGTCTGTGCTTCTTACAAATCTTATGGCTTTTCTATTTCTGTTTAAAACGCCCTTGCAATTTGATGATACTACATTAAACCTTCAGATTACTTTGGGTATGTAGTAGGACTCTTAAATAGTATTAAGTTCAGTTCAAGAACACTGGTTATGTTTCATTATATCTTCAGTGTCAACTGTCAGTACTTTATAGTTTTTAGTGTAGAGGACTTCCACCTCCTTGGTTAGGTTTGTCCCTAAGTATTTTGTTTTCGTGCTATGTAAATGCTGTTGTTCCCTTGATTCTATGTTCAGATACTTCATTGCTAGAGTATAGAGATACAACTGGTTTTTGTATGTGAGTTATATTTTATTTCATATTGGTTTTAAGTGTACAGCTTAGTGGTTAGACTTATATTTTACATAGTATTCCCCTTGACTTTTTCAGTATGCCACCTGCCACCACATATGTTTATTACAAATATTATTTACTGTTTTTCGTACGTTTTACCTATATCCTCATTACTATTTTGTAACTACTGATTTGTACTACTTAATCTCTTTACTTGCTTCTGAAACCCCTTCCCACTAGCAACTACCAGTTTGGTGTGTCTGTGACTATTTCCACTTTGTTTCTTCATTTTTTTGTTCTTTCAATTCCACCTAGAAGTGAAATCATATTTATTTGTCTTTTTCTGAATGTTCACTGTTTATTGATTTTCTCTCTTGACATTTTACTGAATTCATCTCTTTGTATTTATATTTTTATAGACTGGATCATACTTAATGTTTTCTTCTTTTTTAAATTATGGGATAACTATTCCTGTATACCTTACTGCTTTTGTTTTTGCCATGGTAAAAGCATTTTCTTAAATGCTTTTAACATAACATTATTAAAAAATATTTCATGTTAACAGCCATAATCTTATCTTAACATAAATACCAAAAGTGGAGTGAGTAGTTATTACTTCTCTGTTTTCTGGGCAATGAAACCACAAATCTGAAAGATTTAATATGTTAATATTAAAGTGACAGCCAACACTTCCTCTTTTGATTCTTAATCTTTTGTGACTAATTCTATAACCTTGTTCCAAAGAGCTGTCTAAATTCTATATACTTGCACCAGAGTGAGCCAAAGATTATGTTACCAGTACCACCACCATCAGGCGTCATCTTAGAAATACAGGTTTTTATATTGATCTTTTACCTGCTGAGCCAGAATCTGAATTTTAGCAAAATCCCTCTGTATTTTGTATGCACAGTACAGTTTGAGACTGTTTGATATCATTGCAGTTGGATCACTGTGATTATTTTAGTGTCCTCTTCTGGGGTTAATTATAATTTTTCCCCCAAATGACTTAGATTTTTTTTATTGTTGACACTTTTATAGACATTCCCTATTTTCCCCTCTCTTTGTAAGTCTCAGCCTAAAGCTACCTTCCTCCCAACCTTCACCACATTGTTGTCTGTGTCCATGGGCTATGCATATATGCATATATATTCTTTGGCTATTCTCCTCCTGTCTTTCTCACCACTTCCCCATTGAAATCTGTCAGTCTGTTCCATGTATTCATGCCTCCAGTTTTATTTCATTTATCACTTTATTTTGATCCACATATCAGTGATATTATATGGTGTTTGTTTTTCTCTGCTTGACTTATTTCGCTTAGTATAATAATCTCCAGTGTGGGGTGATATTATCCATACTTCACAAAAGATAAGATTTCTTTCTTTCTTACAGCTCCATAGTATTCCATTGTGTAAATGTACCACAGTTTTGGGATCCAGTCACTCACTGGTGGGCATTTGGGCTGCTTCCAGATCTTGGCTGTTTTAAATAATGCTTCTGTGAACATAAGGGTGCATATTTTCTTTCTCATTGGTGTTTTGGGATTCTTCAGCTGTGTTCCCAGAAGTGGAATCACTCAGTCAAAAGGAAAAGGCAGTTCCATTTTTAGTTTTTGAGGAAACTCCATACTGCTTTCCACAGTGGCTGCACCAGTCTGCATTCCCGCCAACAGTGTACTATGGTTCCCTTTTCTCCACATCTTCCCGTGGAGGATTCCTTGTTGTATTTTTAATTTGTATCTCTCTAATGATTAGTGACAAAATATTGTTTTCATACAATCTATTTACCATTTGGATGTCTGTATTGGAGAACTGTCCATTCAGGTCATTTGCCCATATTTTTAATTGGGTTATTTGTCCTGTTGATGCTGAGTTGTGTAAGTTCTTTGTTTATTTTGATAAACCCCTTATCAGATGTATTATTGATAAATATGTTCTTCCATATAGCGGGTTACCTTTTTATTTTGTTGGTTTCTTTTCCTGTACTTAAGCTTTTTAGTTTAACATAATCCTTTGTGTTTATTTTTCTGTTGTTTCTCTTTCCCTAGTGGATGTGTCAGCAAAAATCTTGGTATGCAAGATGTCAGATTTGACTACCTATGTTTTCTTCTAGGGTTTTTATATTTTTGTGACTTCATTGAAGTCTTTTACACATTTTGAGTTTATTCTTATTTACTGTGTAAGTTGGTGGTCTGTTTTTATTTTATTGCATGTACCAGCTCAATTTTCCCACCACCATCTATTGAAAAGACTCTTTTTACTCCATTGTATGTTGTTGGCTTCTTTGACATATACTGATTGACCATTAATGTGTAGGTTGATTTCTTGGTTCTCTCTGCTATTCCATTGGATCTTATGCCATTGACTGGCTACATGATTATAATGACTTTGTGGTATAGTTTTATATCCAGTATTGTCCCTTTAGCTTTGTCTTTTTTCCCAGGATGGCTGAGGTTATTCATGATCGTTTTTGGTTCCATAAATTTTCAGCTTAGTTTTTCTGTTTCTGTGAAGTGTGCCATTGAGGGTTTAATAATAATTTTTTTGAACATATAGTTTGCTTTGGGTATTATGGATATTTTAATGGTGTTAATTCTTGCAATTTATGAACATGGTGTATGCTTCCACTTGCTTGTGTCTTCTCTTTCTTCAGCATCCTATAGTTTTCCAAATACAGGTCTTTTACCTCCTTGGTTACATTTATTCCTGTATACCTTACTGTTTTAGTTGTTGCCATGGTAAAAGTGTTTTCTTTATTTCTCTGATAGTTCATTATTCATGTATAAAAGTGCCACCAATTTCTGCATATTAGTTTTGTATCCTGCCACTTTGCTGAATTCATTTATTAAATCTAGGAATACTTTGTTGGAGAATTTAGGGTTTTCTGGTATCTAGGATCTAGTATCACATCATTTACGAATAGTAACAGTTTTACTTTCTCATTTAAAATTTGGATGACTTTTTATTTCACCTTGTCTGATGACTATGACTAGGATTTCCAGTACTATTTTGAATAAGAGCAGTAAGAATGGACATCCTTCTGTTATATGTGATCCTAAGGAAAATGCTTTTATTTTTTACCCATTGAGGATGATGTTGGTTATAGGTTTTTCTTTTATTTTTTTATTTTTAGAGAGGAGAATGGAGGGTGAAAGAGAGGGAAAGAAAGACCAGTGTGTCATTGATTCTTGAGTGCCTCCTACTATATACCTGGCCCACAACCCAGGCATGTGCCCTGAGTGGGACTCAAACCTGCAATCTTTTGTTTAATAGACCGATGTGCAGTCCACTGAACCACATCAGCCAGGACTGGTTATAGGTTTTTTATGTATGGCCTTACTGTGTTAAGGTGTGACTCCTCTGTTCCAACTTTGCTGAGAGCTTTTATCATTAAATAGGTGCCAGATTTTTTTGTTTTTAAAGATTTTATTTATTTTACTTTCAGAGAGAGAGGGAAAGGGAAAGAGAGGGAGAGAAACATCCATGTGTGGTTGCCTCTCACCTGCCCCCTACCATGGACCTGGTATGCAACCCAGGCATGTGCCCTGAATGTGGAATCGAACCAGCAACACTTTGTTTTGCAGGGTGTTTTGTATTCACTCAATCCACGGAGCCACACCAGCCAGGGCTATTCAGTATATATTTCGTTGAAACATGTCAACCCCCTGACACCCTTCCAATCACAACTGCAGCCTGCTCTCTACCTATAAGTCTGTCACTATTTTGCTTATTAGTTCATTTTGTATATTATTAGAGTCCACATGTGAGTAAAATCGTATGGTACCTATCTTTCTTTGATTGGCATTTTTCAGGACCTAATAAAGCCAGGTGGTGCCAGATTTATTGAATACTTTTTCTGTTAGATATCTTGTGATACAATCATGTGATTTTTGACCTTCATTTTGTTTATGGGATCTTTCGGGTTCCAGGAGTAAATCTCACTTGCTTATGGGTACAATCTTTTTTAATGTACTGCCTGACCCACTTAGTTAATAAATTATTGAAAGTCTTACCATCTGTGTTCATCAGGGACATTTGCCTATAATTTTCTTCTGTTGTGGTGTGTGTTTATCTGGTTTTGCAATTGGGATAATGTTGGCCTTGTAAAGTGATCTTGGATACCTACGCTCCTTTTGATTTTGTTTTGGAATAGTTCAGGAGGTTATGTGTTAGTTCTCTAAATGTTTGGTAAAATTCGCCTATGAAGACCTCCTGCTTAGGATCTTTGTCTGCTGTGAGTTTTTTTATTCCTGCTGCAGTTTCATTAGTTATCATCATTCTGTTTCCCTGTTCTGATATGTTGTGATTGAGTTTTGGAAGATTGTATGTTCTAAGAATTTCTCTTTCACTTGGTTTCTTAATTTGTTGGCATATGTTTGTTTACACTGTCTTACAACTTTTAAACTTCTGTGATGTCTATTGTTACTTTTTTATTCTGATTTTATATATTTGGGTTCTCTCCCCTTTTCTTAATAAGTCTGGCTAAATGTTCATCGACCTCGTTTATCCTTCCAAGGAACCAACTCTGTTTCATTGATGTGTGCGTGTGTGTGTGTGTGTGTGTGTGTGTGTGTGTGTGTTTAATTTGCGTCATTTATTTTTGCTCTAACCTCTGTTATTTCCTTCCTTCTTACCTGGGCTGTTCTTGTTTTTCTTTTACTAATCCTTTTAGGTGAAGAGTTATAGTGTTTATTTCAGTTTTTTGTGCACCTTTAGGTAGGCCAGTAATGCTATGTACTACTGTTGCAGAAAGTTAAACTGGGAAAGACTCACACGGCACCGGGACTAACGAAGGGAAAGTTTATTTACGCGCGGGGGCCCAGTGGAGTACTCTCTCAAAGCCTGGGCCCAGAACAATAGCTCCGCACTCCTTTTATGTTGGACCAAATGGGGAGGGTCTTGGGAGGCGTGGTACAGGTCTGAGAAGGGTCCTGGGAGGCGTGGTACAGATTTGGCACGAAGGGGCTTACAGAGGTGGGAGAGAAGCATTTACAGCATTAGTCAGGGCAAGTGGCGCCTCAACATCTACAGCATTAGTCAGGGCAAATGGCATTTCATCTTTGGCATCTCAGCCCTGATACCCTCTACACTACCTTTCAAAGGACTGCTTTTGCTGTATCCCATAGATTTGGGCTGTTGTGTGTACATTTCATTTGTCTCCAGGTACTTTTTATTTATTCATTGATCGCATTGGTAATCCATTCATTGTTTAATAACATGTTATTTAGCCTTTATGTGTTTGAATGTTTTTGAATTTTATTTTATTGTACTTCATTACTAGTTTCATGCTATTGTGTTCTGAGGAGATGCTTGATATGATTTCAGTCTTTCTGAATTTGTTAAAACTTATTTTGGGTCTTAACATGTGTTCTATTTTTGAGAATGTGCCATGTGCACTTTTTAAAAATGTGTGTGCTACTTCTTTACGATAAAATTTTCATAAATATCATCTGATCTAGTATGTCATTTAAAGTTGCTATTTCCTTGTTGATTTTTTTTGTCAGGAAGATCTATGCATTGATGTCAGTGGGCTGTTAAAGTCCTCTACTATGGCTGTCTTGCTGTCATTCAGTCCCTTAAAGTCTACCAAGAGTTTTTTAGTGTATTTAGGTGCTCCTATTTGGGTGTATATATATTTACAAGGGTTATAGCCTATAAGAGGCCTCATATGGGACCTAGTGAAGGAGTTTCCTTCCTGAACTAGGTGCTCTAAGAATGATCCTTTTGTGGCTTATGTAGGCCCCCCAATGTGACTTATTTTGTATCTTATTACAGCCTTTGTTTTGAAGTCTGTTTCATCATATACAAGTATCTCTATGCCAGGATGTTGGAGGCTTTTTTTATTTGGTTTTTTGTTTGTTTGTTTTTTATGGAATATTTCTTCCCATCTCTTCTCTTTCAGCCTTGTGAATCTTTTGTTTTAAGGTTGGTCTCTTGTAGACATGTATATGAATTAAGTTTTCTTATCCATTCAGCTACCCTGTATCTTTTAATGGGCATATTTAATTCATTTTACTGGTAGGTACTTTTATACGAGGACTCTTTGGAAGAAACCCAATATATGAGAACAATTAATATACGAGAACAATTTGTGTGACATCACTGTAACCTGGCAGCCAAGGAGAATGGATTGGAATGCACATGTGTGAACAGTGACAACTTTACTAGTCATTGGGGGTGGTAAAAGCCATTGAGTAAAGCACAAGTACTGTGTGACCATTGCATTTCAACTGATTGACCAAGTAGAGCAGTGGATCTGCATCAGATTTTACATGAGCTTCAACATTCCTCCACAGATACTGTTTGGATGATTCCAAAGACGTCAGCTATGGGCAACTGGTGATGACCAGCTTCATCACAACAGAGCCACTCATACATCATGCCTCGTGCCAAATTTTTGGGGAAATATCAAATCACCCAGGTGACTCAGACCCCGGATAGCCCAGATTTGGTGCCCTGTGACTACAAGCTTTCCCAAAACTACAATCACCTTTAAAAGGGAAAAATGTTCAGACTGTCAGTGAGATTCAGGAAACTATGATGGAGTGGCTGATGGCAATTGGGAGAACTGTGCAAGGTCCCAGGTGCCTACCTTGAAGGGGACTGAGGTGTCATTTTCCCATGTATACTGTTTCTTGTATCCTGTATCAGTTTTCTTCCATACATGACTCTTTTTACAGTATTTGGCTAGATACCCTAGCAGCATGAAAAAGATACTTAAAACCATGAAAAATAACCAGTTGTAAATGAAGAATAACATACCTGAAGGAAAAATCAGTTAGGTTACAAGTTTTAAAAAAATCAAAGGAGAAAACAAAAAGAAATTGGAAAGTAGGAGGATAGTGTAAGGGATCTTTGGGACAACGTAAAATGTAACAATATCTGTATCATGAAGAGTACCACAAAAAGGAACCCCAGTAAGGCTGTCAGCTCATATCTGAAGAGAAACACTACAGGCCAGAAGGGATTGGCATGAAGTATTCAAAGTAACGAAAAGCAAGTATCTTAAACCAAGATTCTCTCTCCAGCAAGGCGATCATATAAAATTGAAGGTGAAATAAAGAGCTTTTCAGACAAAAGAAAAAAGGATGAAGGAGTCTGTTAGCACCAAACCAGCATTGTGAGAAAAGTGAGACTGCTGTAAGAAGAAATAGAGTAACACTGCCATAAAGAGTAAAAACGGCTCCATGAGGTTTATCCAGAAGGTATCTAGCCACATACTATGAAAGTAGAGACATTTATTGAAGAAGATACAAGAAACATTGTACATAAGACAGTGACACTTCAGTCCCCTTCAAAGTAGGCATCTGGGGACCTCACACAGTTCTCCCAGTCACCATCAGCTGCCCCATCATATTTTCCTAAATCTCATTAACAGTCTGAAACCTCTTCCCTTTCAAAGGTGATTTTAGTTTTGGGAAAAGCTAGAAGTTTCAGGGCACCAAGTGTGGACTATAGCAGGGCTGAGTTACCTGGGTGATGTGATGTTTTGTGAAAAAACTGCATGATGCAAGAGCAGGCATGTTGTGGTGAAGCAACCAATTACCAGTTACCCATGGCTGCAGCCTTCTGAGTTTCTGAACAGTTTCCATGGAGGAATGTTGAAGCTTCACACAAAATTTGGTGTAGATCCTTTGTTCTACCTGCTCAGTCATTTTGAAGGTGAGGGCTATGCAGTGCACATGCTCACTCAGTGGTGTCTACCTCTCCCACTAACTAGTACAGTGATGTGTCATTGTTCACACGTACTTATTTCGGTTCACTCTCCTTGGGTGCCAGTTTACACTGATGTCACACAAACTGTTCTCGTTAAGTTATTGTCCAGACAGACCACATATAAATTAGAAAAAGGAATAATAAATTATAAGGGACAGAAAGAATTAGAGAAGGAAAAGGGAACTGGCAAAGAAATATAGAAAGGAAAGAAGAAAGAAAAATTATAATAATGTGAAATAATAGTTTTTATATAGAGATGGAAAACATATAAAAATAAAAACTAGAAGAAGAAAAATAGACAAAAAAGGAAAGACAAAAAAAAGTAAGAAAAGGAAAGCGTAAGAGATACGCCTCCAGGGGATGGGAAGAAAAAGAGAAGGAAAGAAAAGCTGAAAAAAGGAAAATATTCACCTGTGAAGATTGTTGTGCTTCATGTAGTCACCTTCAGGAAATACCATTTGTGAAGCCTGTTGGATCCTGCTCCTGTGTTTCTGAAGCTGGTCCTTTGTGCCAGTCCTGGGTCCCTTGAGAAGCTCTGTCTTATAAACTGTTGTCAGAAGTTGTCCCCATTGAGTCATCCCCGAGCCTCTCAGCATGTAGCTTCTGTTAGAGGGTGGTTTGGACCACTACTCTTTTCTTCCATAGAGCTGTGCTCAGGGGAATACCCTGGATCTGGCAGAGGTAATTCAAATAGTCTGAAGAGTGCTGTTCCCACCCTGTAGGTGGGCTGGGCAGACACTTCCAGTTTTCTTGGGGCTGTGTGGGCTACATTTGCTGAGGAGTTTGGCTCTCCTTCGCTGTGATGTAGTCCTAGAGCCCAGCACATACCTCACTCCAGACAGAATCCCAATTTCAGAAGCCAACTTGGGAGACGCAGTAGCCAAAGTCCAACAACGTGTGACTTGCATGCAGAAGATAAAAAAAAATTATCAGAACTGTTGTGCACTCCAGCATCTGCATGCCACTGGCCGGCAAGAGCAGGGCAGGGTCAAAACTCCTAGCTCACCAGCTTGGAGCAAGCCAAATGTCCCTCACCCCTATGAGCATGGTGGGGCTAAATTTCCAGGCCAGCATCATACCATTGTTTTTTGTTATTTTGTTTGTTGGTTTTTTGATTCCTCAGAGAAGCAGAATGGGCAGTCCAAACAGCTCAGCAGTTGGAGAGAGGGGCACTGCCATTGGCAAATCATGGGCAAGACTGTGCCTCTTCCTCAAGCCACAGTCAAGACTGTGACTGGCTCTCTGCCCAAAGTCCTTCCTGAAAATAGCTTCCTGAAAACTGCTGGGTGTTCTTAGCAGACCTATCCCCTGTCCTCTTAATTGCTGCAGTCCCTCCAGCAGTCACAAACTTCTCAAGCTAGTGTTAATAGTGCCGTATCTCTTTTTTGAGAGGGTGCACTTCAAGTCACCTAGATGGACTGAATCCCCAATGATTCCCACCCCTGGATGGTACATGTCTCCTCTCCCTATCTTGTTACTCTGGTTTGGGAACCCCTGCATGGCGTAGAGACCCCATGTTTCCAGGGGGTGGGAGCTCTACTGCTGCATTACTCCTCCAGCTTCCCAGTTGTTCTACATGTGGGAGGGGGTCTCACCCTTTCTTTGTCTCTTCCCATCTCACTCCATACTACCCATTTATAAAGTTCCAGCTCAGCTACATTTTAGTTGGTTTTCCAAGTTTATTGCTCTGCAGTTTTATGACTCAGATTTTTTTTAATGCCAAATACGAACATTTTTGCAATGATAGCTTTCTGCTACCATTGTAAAAATGAGGCATTTGCATCAGAAACAACACAAAGAGCTTTTTAAGCACAGATTTTTAAACTTCAGATCTGTTAGACTTCAAGAGATGTAGCTACCTCTTTAAAAACTCCACAAACAATTCTGATAAGTACAATACCACATTGGAACGTTTTTGTGTTTCCTTTTCTTTCCTTTTTTCTCTTTTATTAAAATAAATTTTATAAGCAATTGCCTAGGCTATTAATTATTATTTGGACATTCATGCAAAATGATTCCTACTTGGTTAAGTCCAAGGATATTTTAGGAATACAGACAGTTTGTAACAGAACAGTTAAGTGAGCATTTCCTGAATGTGTTTCATTTGAAAGTAATTTATCAAACTAATGGTATATTGACATAGCCAGTTTAAAAATTATTTGTTTATCTCTAAGGATAACAAAGCTGATGTAATTTTAAAGTACAATGCTGATGAAGCTAGAAGTCTGAAGGCATATGGTGAACTTCCAGAACATGGTAATGTTAAAGTTAGGTTTTCCTGTTTTGTGGCATTATTAGTTTGTTGGTGTTATGGTGAACGTATGGTATTATAGAGTCATTTCTACTTATTGTTTGTGTATGTACTTAACAAAAATTAGTTACAAGTATGCCTGTCTCTACTTTTTAATACTAATATGTTAGTAATAGAATTCCCCTTCTAATAAGTGTTCTTCTGGTGATTAGTTTAAAAGGTATTAAGCTCTGAGCTTGTGTAAAATATCTGTTAAGGGAATACATTTTTTTTTACTATTTATAACACAGATTTGTCAGTTTTCAGGTATATCAGGACAACAATTATGATCCTGGTATTGATTTCTGTAGAAAGCAACGGTCAGTTTATCTTAATATAGTAGTAGTTTTTAGAGTTCTTATTCTTTTTTTTTTTTTTTGGTGTATTTATTTTAACATATTTCTTTTCATTCTTAAGTATTGCACTCTACTGAGTATACTTCAGAAGACAATATAAATACCTCATAATATCAAAAAGGAAATGGATTATTTCTAAGTTCACATTTTTTACTTGACAGCTATTTTTTTTTACATTATTGCATTTTGAAATGAAAATATAACGTTTTATGTAAGCATGAATTTCGATAAAAATATTGATTGGCACTTTTAAAAAAATCTGTAAATCAAACCAGTATTTCCTCTTTCACTTTTGTGGCTTAGGGTAGCAGTTTTCAACCTGTGTACCACAAAATTTTTAAAACATGCAATGCCTGACTACTCAGTCAGGGGCACTGACCTTTTTTATCTTGGTTTGTCAAATAAAAAAATAACAGCCAGTACAGTTGACATCTGGTGTCAGTGAGTCAAAATCATTCCTTTTTTTTTTTTTTTTTTGGTCAGATGAGCAAAATATATATATTTTGGTGTGTGGCAGAATTTTAGAAATTAGTTTATGTGTGCTATGAGATAAAAAAAATTCAAAATTGCTGATGAAGGGGATAATCATAATTTGACTTAAGTCTTTTTGACTGATTTGGTGTAATTCTTATAGTTGGTGAAGAAGCTGTTTTTATTTGGAAAACTTTGTACATGCCAGGAAGTTGTTAGCGTGTTTTCAAATCCTTTTTGAAGCATATGTGGGGAAGTGTGTGAGCTACTATATTAGTGTAATAAGAGCCTGCTGCCCTTACTTACAATACCTTTCTAAACAAACTGCAAAGGTAGTATCTGCAGTCTTGATTATAATTAAATCACAGGGAACTTCTGGAAATTTTATTGTAAATTTCTTTCATGGTGAGTTCTTAGGTGTTAGGAAGGTTTTTTTTATAACGAAATATTTCACTTGAAGTAGCACTCATAAGAGTCTTCTGGTATAGTTTAATGTTTTATATCAGGCCCCCTTTTTTTTAAATAAGCAATTCATCTGATAATATCTTGAGAGTTTATATGTGTGTGTGTGTTTATACCTATTTTTGTGTCCTTAGCTAAAATCAATGAAACAGATACATTTGGTCCTGGAGATGATGATGAAATCCAATTTGATGATATTGCAGATGATGAAGACATCGATGATGTAAGTAGTAGCTGCACCTTGTGGAGTTTTTGTTTGTTTTATTTATCTGCAAATAAACCAGTTCTTTCTCCTTACTCTCTTTAAGAATGTTCAACACTTAAATTTAATTCATTTGAGAGCTACTTCATGAATCTGAATGTTCATTAATACTCAGAAACCAATCAGACTAACTTTTTATACTTGAAAACCTTATAATTCCTGAAACATTTCTTTCTGAAAAGGTCAGTGTTAGGTCTAACAGTGGTACACCATAATGGTAACTTGGTTAAGAGTGTCTACAGAAGATAGTTATTAAGAAATGTAAGCATGAATTTCGATAAAAATATTGATTGGCACTTTTAAAAAAATCTGGCTGGCATGGCTGAGTGGATTGATTACCGGCCTGCAAAACAAAGGGCCACTAGTTCGATTCCTAGTCAGGGCACATGCCTGGATTGTAGACCAGGTCCCCAGTGCGGGGCGTGCAAGAGGCAACCACACACTGATGTTTCTCTCCATCTCTTTCTCCCTCCCTTTCCCTCTACTTACAAATAAATAAATAAAATCTTTTTAAAAAATTATAAAAGGAAGAAAGAAATGTAGCCCTGGCCGGAGTGACTCAGTGGATTGAGCACCAGCTTGTGAACCAAAGGGTCACTGGTTTGATTACCAGTCAGGGCACATATCTGGCTTGCAGGCCAGGTCCCCAGCAGGGGGGCATGTGAGAGTTAATCACACATTGATATTTCTCTCCCTCTCTTTCTCTCTCCCCTTCGTCTAAAAATAAATAAGTAAAATATTTAAAGAAAAAAAGGAAAAAAATGTGCTAGGCAATTTTGAGAATGTGTCTTTTCTCAAATGAAATATGAGTATGTTAAAAGAAGAATCTTGTTTGAACCAGCTTGCTGAAGCATTGAAATTATAATATTCTTTAAAAGCTGTATGAAAATAGACATCTAGTATCAAGGTGTATGTTATATTACATTATTTTAATTGTCAGGTATCATCGGTCAAATTCTGGTTTAGAGTGTGTATGTGTTTGTGAAAATTTTCTTGTCCTTTGCATTTCCTGTTTCTGGGCATGCTTTAAAATGTACATAACATCAAAACTACATCAAAATTTAATAGATATTGATAGATGAAAAGGATAGATGGTGACAGTTCAAGTATAGGAAGTGTTTTGTTTAAACTGTGGAATTTTGGTGGTTTGTGTTTTGGTGTACTCTTGAACTTAAAGTACTTTCAAAAACTCTGAATATCTGAAAATGCTAATAAAGATGTTGGTGATTGAAAAATCTGGAGATCCCTGTTATAGGTCGTTGATTTTCCAACCACTTTTTGTACCCAACATAGACTTTCCAAAGGCTTTGTACATTTAGAAACCTCTGCTAATTTTGCTGCACAACCTTTTTCAGAAACAAAGGTTCTTCATTTTCTAAAATTCCATCTTCACATCCAAACACTCATTATATTTAGATTTATGGTTTCTAAACTATAGTTTTATTACAAAAGTAAGAAAAAATGAGCCTAAACTTGATTGAGGTGTAAGTCATATCCACGATACCATTTTTAAGAAAATTATAGTTCTACAAATTTGTTCCCATTCTCAGCTTGTTAGGTCTATAACCACTGCATAAAATATAGTGGTCTCAAAGCACTTTGAAACACATCATAAAAATTGGGCAACAAACAGGAATTGAGAAAAACTCAGTATGCAGATTTTCTGTTGAAAAGGATTTATTTTCTAGATACTCTTAAGGGGGTACTTATTCATTAGACTATTATAAGAATTATTTTTCTGACTTATACGATGTCCTTTCCACTTACAGATCTAAACTGAACTTAAAGGTTCAATGTAATGTCCTACAGTTTGGATTTTGCCCATCACCCCCTAAGAAGACTAAAACTGCAGCATAAATGCAGCCCATTAAGGCATACTAATTTATTTTCATTATTTTAAAGTATTTATATGTCTTTAAATGAAATGTTAACACTTTATTTTTTGTGTGTAATGGAACTTAGGGGTAAAAGATCACAATGTCTGCCCTTAAAACAATAGAAAGAAGAGAAGCAAAAGATAGAATGAATAAAAGAAATGTGTTCCAGTTAATGGATGTTTTGAATAAATTGTTTTATCACTATGATCAGTGGTAAGTCCTAGTTCCAACTAATTTCTTTTTCAGAAAATGTTGCAGTTACTTACATATTTTCTTTGATTTTTGTTAAAATATAAGGAAGTTAGAAATCTACATTTGAAGTAAAAAAAATGGGCTATTTTTATATTTCTGTAGCTGTATTTTTATACTATGTTTGATAATACTCCTTCCATTATTTTGGGTTTTCTCCTTCATACATAAGCATTTCCAAACTGCAGATTTTAGAACATGGATTTAAGTAGCAGTTTTGAATTTATAAGATGAGTAGCGTCAGTGCCAGGTATTATCCAATTAACTCTCAGTTTAAAGTACTGATATATTGTCAGCAGTGTTTTTTTTTTAACCAAATGTGTAGAAAATTTCTGAAAACAAGGTAACTTGTAATGACAAAATAAGGAAAATAGTTTATACTATACAAAAATTTGTGTTAAAATACATCATTTTATTGGCAAAACTCATATATACTTATAACCTGTTCAGACATTATGGAGAATAAATTACAATGTATAAATGAAAAACTAATTTATAATAAACTTGTGTAGAAAAAGAACAGAACCACAGCTATAAGAAATATAATAAAATGTTCTCTGAGTATATTTTGGCCATACTCTGTGTTGCTGGTATATTTTATTGTGTGTACCAATGTTTCCTGTATTTTTTTTATAGGAATTTATATTATGACCTTCCTTTTTAATGTTTTGTTTTGAATGTTATCAGTCATAATAAGATGAAATTAAGGTGGGGCTAAACACTAGCCATAGTTAAATCTTACAACTTTAATAGAAAAGGCTCATTAAGTAGTTTTTGAAACACCTTTTTTTCCCCCTGGGTTTATTTTCAGCAGAGAAAATTAATGTAAAGGGAATATATCTTTACATGGTTTTAATTATGTACATACACACATATATGCATATACACAGGTATACATGCCCTGAGTGCCTCAGTTGGTTGGAGTGTCATCCCATGCACCAAAGAGTTGTGTCTTTGATCCCAAGTCAGGGCACATACCTGGGTTGCATGCAGTCCCTGGTTGGAGGTGCATATGAGAAGCAGCCAATTGATGTTTCCTTCTCACATTGATATCTCTCCCCATGCCCCCTTCTTCTCTTTCTCTAAAAATCAATATACATGTCTTTGGGTGAGGATTAAAAACAAAAAGATGGAGATTTTACCAAGGGAAGGGAGGGTTCTACTGGTAGGGCATGCTATGGAAAAATGGACCCTTCTTCAGATTCTGCTGGGATCTACAAGCTGAACAGAATGGTGCCTCTGGGAGTCCAAAGAGTGAGGCTATCAGATTTCTTGTGTAGGGGTGCTGCTGCTGATCAGTTTGATGAAAGAGTGGGTTTATAGCCCCTGATCAATGACACCTGTGTTTGCCCAGACATCTACAACCCAGCTCAGGCATCTGATTCCTCAACAGAGTTGAGCCCCATGGGGGTAGGGGAGCGAAAGGGACTCCAGAAAGTGGGACAGTTGCTTTCCCCCTGGCTGATGTAAGGAAGGGAATGCTGTACTCAAGAAAGGTGACATCTGTGGGGTCATAGATTCTCAGCACAGCAGACTTGCTCCCTATCCTTCAACTTTCTTACCAGAACCACAAATCTCAGTCTCTCCTCACCTGACTCTAGTTACCTGTTTCATCCCTCTGCCAGAGCAAAGAATGTGTGGCTTTGAGTGAAATTTTAACCGTTTAAGAGGGTGCATATGTCTGGCAGAACTGTCTGGCAGACAGAATCCCAGCGGCTTTGTACAGCCATAAATTACATGTGCCTCTTGCCTCTGGTGCTCTGGGATTGACAAACTTTGTGTGGGGATTAGAGCCTGGCAAGGTTTAGACCCCAGGTTCCTCAGGGGGGATCCTTCGCTGATGAGATATCCCCCTGGAATCCCTTGAGAGCAAGCAGGCCCATATCTTTTCACACTTCACCCTTCCTACAAGTGTCGGAGTGGCTTCTCTAAATCTGTGGTTACAAGAACTCTCAAGTTTTCAGTTAGTTACTCAGTATTATTTTTCTATAATTTAGTTTTAATTCCTGTTTGGTAGTGGGAGGAGCTGAGTGTACCCTCCAGCTACTTCATTGCCTTCTTGGAGTTGATTTGTTTTTCATTTTTTTTACCAAAAATTTAAAATGCCCCACAGTTTTTATATGATTACTTGTCAAAAACAAATGTGGGTTATTTGTTGGGTTTTTTTTTTAAGTTAATTGAAAAAGCTGCTTGGTGTAGCTCAGTGGATTGAGTGCTGGCCTGTGATCCTGAAGTTCGCCTGATTTGTGGGCCAGGTCCCCAGTGGGGAGCATTGATGTACCTCTCACACATTGATGTTTCCCTCTCTTCCTCCTTCCCCCTCTCTAAAAATAAATAAAATCTTTTTAAAAGTTTATTGAAAAATGGGCTTTTTTACACATATTAGCTTTCGAAAACATTAACAGTTTTAGCCCAGAAACTTTTAAAATTGTACTTTTATAAGTAGTCAGTTTTATATATTTGTCTCATGGCTTAAAACTACAATATAATGTCTGTCTGCTTATGTCTGTCTGCACATGTATGTTATAGATGTTTAACACTGTCTACCTCTAGATAGTATTTCCAAAGTAAATTTAATTGACCAAAATGATTATATGAAATTCTTTTTAATCATGGAAACCCAAATGTTTTCCAAGTTCATGTGATCCAGGATTAATCTTTAATAAATATAAACAATGTGTGTGTTGCTTATATTAAAACTAGCATGTCAACAGAGTTATCAGTGTTAAATAAAGCCAAACAACTTTTATGCTATCTGGAGTAATTAGTCAAAGAAATTTATGTGATTTCCTCTTAGCTGGAATAATTATTTGGTATGGTGGCTTACTTTGTCTAATGTCTCATGAAGTTTTTGTGGGTCATTTACACCTAATTGTTAGAACAAGTAAATGAAATAGAAGTAAGGATAAAAAGTTTTCAGGAAATTTTTAGCAATAATTATGTTAATAGTTTGTATAATTAAAATTGCCTTGAAAGCTTTTAAGAGGTAATTGAACCTTTAGAGTTTTGATAAATAATAAAAATTCATTAAATTTCTAGATTATTTCCAAATACAATAAAATAGAATTATTTATTGTACATAGGTTTATCAACATTTGGGTTTTTTTTACCATAAAGATATTTGGATCCATAGCAAACATGGTTTTGTGCACCATTGCAAAATTGTACTAGAGGACACATGCATCTCTAGAAAATATTATATTTATTTCAGAATTTGTCAATCTGGAAAAATACTTGTGTAAGACAGTTCACATTGCTTACTGTAGTTTTCATTAGAATTTTAAGATTTTAAAAATAAACTCATATGGGATGTAAGCCACTAGAATAACATGTCCATATGCAAAAAAGTTACAGTGTTATGGATTTGATTTAAAAATATAGAAAATAAATTTTTGGGAGAGAATTTTTGTATGTGGTCAGGACTGACAAAAATTGAAATAAATTTAATAACCTGGATGGGTTTTTAATATCCTTAAAAAAGGGAGCTTGTGTGAAAATCATTCTGATCTCTGCATGTCTGGTCTCAACAAGGCAGTCAGAAGTCTCACCCTGCTGTGGCTGAACACAGAATAAAACACGGTGAACCTAGTCTCAGCGTTAACAACAGCTCCTCTGTGCCTGGAATTCAGTGCTGGAAGCAGCTCAGCTGAATGGGGGAGGGGTGCTGACGTTATGGTCAAGATTGGGGAGAGAAGTTATCTTTCCCAAGTCATTCATTGAAATCAGTAAATCTCCGCCTAAAGCTTCTCCAGAATATAGAAAGGCCCTTAAAGTCACTGCTGGGTATAGCCAACAGACCCCCCCAGGAGACCTAAGTACAACCACATGGTCTTTGCAGCACTCAGAGTTCATATTGTGAACTCTTCAGGCTGGTGCTATAAAACTAGGAGTGCTATACCTGGGAGAGTGCTCCCCGGTCTGCCATGTGGGGTGGATTTCCAAAAATTCCCACCAGCAGATGCTGTAGAGATTCTTCTTCCTATCTCTTTTCCTGAGGGTTGGGGATCCCTGTACGGGGTTGACTCCTCCCTCTTAGGGGTAGTTCCTCAACTACAATATCTCTGGTTTCATAGCTGCCATGGCACCTGCTTGCTGTAAATTTCTCCCTCCATATCTCAACCCCTCTTACCAGTTTATGTAGCATCCTTTGTACCCCTTGGTTATAATATTTCATATCAGCTAGGTTTCAGTCGATCATTCTGGTTGATGGCTTGACAGTTCAACTGTAAACTTGAGTGAGGTCAAAAGCAGATGGATACTTCTATTTGCTTTGCAGCCATCATGGAATCATCTGTATGATCTTTTTAATGTATTGCTGGATTCAGTTTGCTAATATTTTTTTACTTTAATGTCTGTGTTGAACAATATTGGAGTATAATTTTCTCGCTCTGTAGGTTATCAGGCTTTAAAATTAGGAAAATGCAAAAAAAAAAAGTTCTTTGAATGTTTGGAAAATTTGTCTGTGAAGTAAGTTGTTTCAAAACTTTGCTGGGGACTTGATTTGTGCTATGGGGGCTTAGAAGGAGCGTAAGTTGGTAGCTCAGGGCCTGATTCAGCTTTTCTATGGCTGGTGAATGGTGGCCTGGGGCGGAAAGCTGGTGGTCTCAAGGACCATGGGCTATAGCTGCAGCTCAAACCGTGAAGATGACTGAATGGATAACATCGATAATGTGAGTGAGAACTGCCATTCCCTCATAGCCCCACTTGATGGCAAGGCCACGCTGCCCATCCGGAATGTCTCTGACATGCGAGATCTACTGGTCCCCTAGGAGGGGTCCAACCCCCCAGCTTCCCCACGGCAAGATAACCTGGTTATGGCCCTGCGCAGCAAGCAGCCCTCTACTGTGGACACCCGAGCTCAGAGACGGTTGAACAGTTCCGTCTCCTGGAGCAGAATGGCAAGAGGTAGAAGGCGCAACCCCTCATCACTTAACAGGGGGTTTCATCCCTTTGCACGTCGTGGCCCAACCAAAGGAGCCCGCGCGGGAATCCTGGTTGCCCATGAGCCTGACTAGCAGGAATGCGGAGCCGCCACTCCTGGCCCCGGTTAGTACGCACGGGTCCTTGATGATCCGAGAGAGCGAGGGCACCGCTGGGACGTCTCTCTATCCGTCCTATACTTGGGCCAGAACCAGGGAGAGGCGGCGAAACAGGACAAGACTCCCCGCCTGGACAAAGGAGCGTCTTCCTCTCCCCGGCCTGCTCACCAGGGCATCCACCCTTCCGACGGGTTCTGCCTGCGGCTCCCCAGCTGGGTTTCGCAGGGGGTGGAGCCGCCCCTGCGAAACCCAGCAGCCCCAGAAGCCCTGGCGGGAGGGCGAGAGGGAGGCCCCAGGGAGACGCTGAAGGCAGCGGAGCGGCCGCGGGCTGGCCAGCTCGGGAGACGTGGACAGGGCTCTACCACAGGCACACGAAGGTGGCAGTGAAGCAGCCAGCATGTCCCTAGGACGCCTTCCTGGCCGAGGCCAACCTCGGCTAGCATGGGCCACTCCAGCTGCTGCTCCGGCTGTACCACCGAACGCACACAGAAGGGGAGCCTGGTCCTTACCCGTCCGGCCTGTGCACATAAGTGGCTTCTATGTGAATCCTGCCCACGGATGACGCATACACTTCTCGTGCCTTATACACCAGTTCTTTATTCGTGTGGCCTCTGCACACGTGTCTTGTATATGTGCAGCCTGTGCATATGTGTCCCGGGCACCTGTCCAGGCTATCCCTTCCTGGGCCCCCCCACTTCCTGAGACTACCTGAGGAAGGACAGAGCCCTGCGACTGACACCAGCTTTTGCCCACCCACTCTTCCTTCCCCCTGGTCATCAAGAACCTTGAAGGCGCAACCTTATCTATACCTTTTTATGGTCCTTTTTTGGTGCCTGGGTCACACCAGCAGCTCAATAAATGTTTGTTGATGAAAAAACCCAAAAAAAACATGCTGGGAGATTTTTGTTTACTTCTTTAATTTCATTAGCTGCAATTGGTGTACTCACATTTTTTTATTCTTCTACATACAGGTTTGAACTATTCTGTTTCTAGAAACTTACTCATTTTTCCCAAGTGGTTCAATTTGATGGTTTATACTTAATAGTATTTTCCAGATTTTGTATTTCTGTGATGTCCATTGTTATTTCCTTTCTTTTATTTCTGATTTTATTTATTTGGGTTCTCTTCTTTTCCTTGATAAGTCAGTCACCTTAAAAGCTTGTCAATGTTATTGATCTTTTCAAAGAACCACCATTCAGTTCTATTTTTTCTTTTTTCAGTTTCTCTGTTATTTATTTCAGCTCTGATATGTATTATTTCTTTTCTTCACTTACTCTCAGCTCATCTTGTTGTTTTTCTAATTATTTTGGGGATATGGTTAGATTTTTTATTTGAGATTTTTATTATTTCTTGAGATAGGCCTGTAATACTATGAACTTCTTTCTCAGGATTGCTTTAGTTATGTCCTGTTCTGTGTTCATTTTCATTTGTTCCCAGGCAGTTTTCAGTTACTTCCCTAATGTCATTGGTAACCCATTTATTGTTTAGTAACATACTGTTTATCCTTTATGTGTTTAAATGTTTTTGAATTTTATTTTATTGTAGTAGATTTCTAGTTTCGTGAGATTGTGACATGAGAAAATGCTTGATATGATTTAAAACTTAATGAATTTGTTGACTTTTTTGTCCTATGTAGTCTATTTTTGTGAATATTTTATGTGTATTTCAGAAAGAATATTCTGTTGCTTTGGCATGAAATGTTCTATAAATATCAATTAAATCCATCCAATCTAGTGTGTCATTTGTGGTGGATATGTTTTTCTTGAATTTTCTCTGGAAGTTCTATTCATTGATGACACTGGATGGTTAAAATCACCTACTATCACTCTGTTGTTGTGGATCTCTTTCTTACAGTCTACCGAGGTTTTCTTTATATATTTAGATGCTCCTATATTTTGTACATGTATGTTTACTAGGGTAATAGTCTCATTGGATCAATCCCTTTTATTATGTAATACCATTTGTTTGTTGTTATGGCCTTTGTTTTGAAGTATACCAATCAGATATAACTATTGCTACCTCATTTTCTTTTGTTACCATTTGCATGGAATATTTTCCTCCATCCTTTCCCTTTCATCCTTTCTATTTTTTTTTATTTATTGTTTTTAGAGAGAGAGGGAAAGGGTGAGGAAGAGATAAAAAGAAATATTGATTTATTGTTCCACTTATTTATGCAGTCATTGCTTGCTTCTTACATGTTCAGGAGATCGAATTCCCAACATTGGTGTATTGGGATGATCCTCTAACCCCAGTGGTCACCTGCCATTTTGGCACCAGGGACTGGTTTTGTGGAAGATATTTTTTTACAGAATGTGCAGTGGGAGGAGTGGAGGGAGAAAGGCAGGCAGACAGGAAGCAAAGCTAAGGTGGTAATGCAAGTGAAGCTTTGCTCACTAGCCTACCTCTCACGTTCTGCTGTGCTGGCCAGTTCCTAACAGGCCACAGACTGATACTGGTCCTCTGGGATTGGGGACCCTTGCTCTAATCAACTGAACTAAGGCAACTTTTGCAAACTGTTCTTAGATGGGTCTCTTGTAGACAGCATATGTAAGGGTCATCTTTTCTTATCCATTCAGTACTAATGTCCTTTACTTGCAGCACTTAATCCATTTATATTTAAGTTTCTTATTTATAGGTGCTATTTAATGCCATTCTTTCTTTATACCCATGTTTCTTCTTTATTTCTTCTTAAGGCAGTCCCTTTAACATTTCTTACAATACTTGTTTGGTGGTTATGAAATCTATTGGCCTTTTTTTTGTTTGGAAACTTTTCATTTCACCCTCAATTTTAAATGATATTTTTGCTGTCTAGAGTCATCTTGTTGTAAGTCTTTGCTTTTCATTATTTTGAATATTTCATTCTAATCATTTCCATCCTGAAGTGTTTTTGTTGAGAAATCAGCTGACAGCCTTATTAAAACTCCCTTGTAGGTAACTTTCTCGTTTTTTCCCATTATTTTTTCAAACAGATTCTCTATTTCTTGCTCATTCTCTTCTCCTTCTAGTACTCCTATGATGCAGATATTACTATGTTTGTGATATTATTATATTATGGATGTCTCTGAAATCCCTTTGACTTTTCTCATTTCTCATTTAATTTTTTATATTTAATTACTTTTTTCATGCTTTGCTTGAGTACTTACTCTTGTTCTCTTATTTCCTGATTTGATCCTCTTTTTGTCTAACCAACTATTGGTTAATTCTATTACTTTCTTCATTTAAAATATTGCAGTGTTTATTTCTGGCTAATTCTTTTTACAGTTATATGTCCTTTTTAATGGTTATCATCACTTTAATATCTCACTGAAATCATTCATTTTTCCCTTGAGGAGCTCAAATATTCTTATAAACATTGCTGTAAACACTGCATCTGATATTTGGGTTGCTTCCATTTCATCCATTTCTTTTCATTATTTTTGAGGGGATTTCCCCTGTTCTTGCTTGGGGGGTATTTTACATTTTTCCTCACTTTATCTCCATTTATTAGGTATATCTGCTATGACTCCCAAACTTGTTTTGGTATGTTTTTGTGATCACCTTATCAACCTGCTCCAGGAATGTTTCTTGTAGGTATATTCAACCCCTACTGTAGTTAAAACTTACATGCTTTTTGCCCTTTCATTGGTTGTGTTAACAAATTAGACTTACTGGTTCTAAGGGTAAACTTTAATCACCATGTATGAGACACTCAGAGTTTGCTTCCCAAGGTAGGATTGTTCCCAGAATGGTCTGGTCTCTGCCAATGTTTTCTAAGACACGGACTCAAAGCAGCTCTTCCTAATACATAGAAACAAATACAGGGCAGTTGCCAAAATTAGGAGACAAAGAAATATGGGCCAAATGAAAAAATAGATCAAAACTCCAGAAAAAGACCTAAACAAAATGAGGTAATCAATCTATCAGATGCAGATCTCAAAACACTGGTTATAAGGATTCTCATAGTACTTAGTGAGGATCTCAATAGCATTAAAAATATCCAGTCAAAAATGAAAGTACACTAATTGAAATAACAATGTATAGGGAAACACCGGTAGGGTGGATAAAGTTGAAAATCAGATCAATGATATGGAACTCAAGGAAGCAAAAAACGTTCAGTCAGAACAGAAAGAAGAAAAAAGAATCCAAAGTAATTAGGATAGTGCAAGCAGCCTGTGGAACAGCTTCCAGCTTTCTAATGTTCACATCATGGGGGTTCTAGAGGGAGAAGAGAAAGAGCAAGAAATTGGAAATCTCTTGGAAAAAATAATGAAAGAAAACCTCTCTAATTTGTTGAAGGAAATATACATGCAAGTCCAGGAAGCACAGAGAGTCCCAAACAAGATGAATGCAAACAGGCCCAGTCTAAGACACATCATAATTAAAATGCCAAAGGTTAAAGAGAGAATATTAAAACTACCAAGAGAAAAGCAGTTACCTACAAAGGAGTTCCCATAAGACTGTCAGCTGATTTCTCAAAAGAAACTTTGCAGGCTGGAAGGTACTGACGAGAAGTATAGAAAGTCATGAAGAGCAGGGACCTACAGCCAAGGTTGCTTTACCCAGCAAAGCTATCATTTATAATCCAAGGGCAGATAAAGAACTTCCCAAGCTAAAAGCTAAAGGACTTCATCATCACCAAACATTATTATATGAAATATTAAGGGAGTTATTTAGGAAGAACAAGATAAAAACTATAAACTATAAAATGGCAAAAAATGCAAATTTATCAACATTGAATCCAAAAACCAAACTAAGCAAATAACAAAACAAAGGCTCATGGATACAGAAAGTGTTTTCATGGTTGCCAGATGGAAGCGGGTTGTGAGGGAATGGGTAAAGAAGTGAGGACATTAAGAAACAAATAGATAGTTACAGAATAGCTATGGGGATGTAAAATATAGTATAGGAAATGGAGTAGTCAAAGAAGTTATACCCGTGATCAATGGACATGAACAATTGTGGGGGAATTGCCTGATGGACAAGAGTACTGGGTGGGGCGGGGCCAAGGTCAAAAATCAGGAAAACTGTAATAGCATAATTAGTAAAATATAAAAAAAGAAATATGAGAAAAAATTATATTAAGTCCTGGTTATTATTACTTACATATAACAGATTTTTCTTTCTTGAATAGAAGTTTAAGGTCCTTGATGGGTTTTATAGGAGTAGGTCTTAGGTTTTGATTCCTGTAGGGACTCCCAAGAAACAGGTTTAATTTGAGATAAATGAGCCCAACTAACTATCCCTGTGAACTTCACTGTAGATGGGGTGATTAACAGGATATGATGTGGGCCTTTCCATTTGGGTTATAGTTGGAACTCAGAATAGTTGTCATTCTGGTTTTTAATTAGACTGTCCACAGATTTGACTTTTTGTAGCTAGTAGTCTTTATTGGGGACGATAGAATTTTGTTTCCATACTCCTGTAAGTACTTTTTTTATCTGTTGTAGGTTAATGGTTTAAGTAGCTGGAGAGTTACCTCATCTATTAGGAGGCCAGATCTGAGTAAATGTCTGCCATAAGTGAGTTCAAAGAGGATAACTTGTAACTTTTCTTTATAGCTCTCATTCTCACAAAACCTATTGGTAACATAGATACTCAGAACTTCGAGGGTTTGGGGCATAAGCTGGCTAGTGCCTTGTTGTAGGGTTTGATTCGTTTTTTCTAGCTTGGCAGTTTTTATAAATGAAAGTGATAGTTGATTTTGAGTACATTTTGAGTCAATTGTGTAATTTTGGCTAGAAAAGTGGAGTAGATACATTGTCACTCTGTAAGCTTCTTGGTAGTACAAGTCCACCCTGTAAAGGTGTCTAAATATACTAAAAAAATATTTAAACCCAACTTTAGGGGACATCTGAGGGGGCATATAATTTGCCAATACTGTGCAAGATATGTGCCCCTGTGTTCCCAAGAGAAGAAAAGTAGAGGGTTATGATAGCTTCTATACAAGACCAGTTGTTCCTCCCTAATAAGAGAAAAGATCACACCTTATGAGAAAGCATTCTTAAAGGAGAAATTCCTTAGGCAGCAGCTGAGGGGGTTGACCAATATGGTAGCATTGAGGATGCCCATATACCCCAGTGACTAAACAAGTTTTGGAAGAAGGGGGCCCTGGTACATGAATCAGAGAAGAGTAAGAAGTTCCCATATTCAACAAAAATGTAAGGCGGTGCCCTGGCTGGTGTAGCTCAGTGGATTGAGCTTTGGTCTACAAACCAAAGCGTTGCCCACTGAATTCCCTGGTCAGGGAACATGCCTGGATTGCAGGCCAGGTCCCCAGTAGTGAGCGTGCGAGAGACAACCACACATTAATGTTTCTCTCCCTCTCCTTCTCCGTGCCTTCCACTCTGCCTAAAAATAAAATAAATAAAATATTTTTAAAAAATGTAATGGACTTACCTGTCACATCAAGGGTGAGCCCAGGCTCCTCTAGTGTGATGGTTAGATGGTCAGTGGGGGCTACAGCATCATCAGTTCTAGGGTGTTTTGACCATCATTGGTTTGGAAGCAGTAGGTTTCCTTCAGAACCTAGGACACTCACTTCAATCCCTTTCCGTCTTGCAGAGGATGCATGGTCCTGGAGATAGTTGATCCTGAGTATTAGTTTATGGGCAGTCCTTCTTCATGTGTCCTTGTCCACAGGAATAATATTGCCCTTTTGATGTTTGTTGTAGTCTAAAGGTTGTTGAGTGACCCTGAGTTGATGCAAGGCTTAAAGCTGTGGCTAACAAGTGAGGTTTTACTTCACTGGGTGGCTTTTTACTCTTCCTCTGCCCTGTCTTTATTGTTAAAAAACTGAAACTCATCTCTACTGGTTGCACCGTGGTGGTCTAGGGTCCCAAGGCTGGCCTTTTAAACTTTCTCCTGATGTGTGGGGCTGCCTGCTGGATAAAATGCACCCCTAGAAGTGTTCTGCCCTTAACAGACTCAGGTTTGATGTTTGTGTGCTTTTGTAAAGCTTCTGTTAAAAGTCCCTGAAAAAAAAAAAAGGCAGATTTTTATTCTTTTCTTGAGTAACATTTTATGTTGTCATATTTAACAAGCTTAATAGTACATTTTTATCCCTTCTATGAGAAAAGTAAGCACATGGGTCTGACAGTCCTCTTCCTGTTGGCCTTATTTCTTTTCCAGTTTGATAGACCCAAACAGGGTTCTGAATGGGGATTGCATATCCTCGTGGATGGTATATGCAATGTTGAGCATTATGGCCAGCTAATTTATCAGGATAAACCCTTGCAGCTCCTAGTATGCACACTTTTCATCCACAGTACAGCAGTGGATGAAAAGAGAGAGCAATTTGTAAATCACTCCAACTTAAGTCATAAGTCAGTGTCAAGTGATTAAACTCCTCTGAATTTGCTAGGGTTTGTATAAAACCTACTGAGTTTTTCTTTGAAAAGGTTCAGGTTCAGAGAGAAAAGGGAACATGTACGTGCATAATTCCTTCACCAGGCTCCCTGTTTTGCCACTTCTTTGAGAGGTAGCATGTTAGAGTTTGACTGATGAGTTCCACTCCTGCTAGTAGCAAGGCTATAATCAGGGGAAGACACTGGCAGTTAGGCAGTAGCGGAAGGAATAAACACTGGCAGCTGCTCTTTGGAGAGTGGGTGGGGCAGTAACCTGGGAAGTAGGCTCTACCACCCTAAAGATGGTGTTGCTTTTGTTTTGTTTCACTTTTTTTTTTTTTTTTACCCACTAGAATCAGAGTTTCGCATCTTGCCAGAGCTATGAGGAAGAAATCCTCCAATTCTTTCATTGTGGAAACATATATTCTACAAGTAAATCCCCATCTTGCTAAAGAAATACAAACATATGAATACATGGTATTTTAATATGTTTGCCTTCATTTTTTAAAACAAATCTCTGTGTTACAGTTTAGAGACCTATTTACAGACCAGGCTTCCCTCTCTCTCAGTTTATGTTGAAACCAAGTGAAATTGCAAAGGAAAATAAGGTGCATTTTACAGAGTTTGTCCCCGTTAATGGTGGATAAATTTTGAAGGACACACCAGGGGGGTCTCAGGCAATGCTTTTGGCACCATCCATTTTTACTGTTTTACCTGGTCAGTACAGCTGATGATTCATTGTAAGGCTTCTAGTATCTGTTTAAACATATGATCTGAAATTTAAATTTTATAAATTTGTAATTTAGAGTAAGTCAGAGTTATTCAATGGACCTATAAAATGAAACTGTTTGCAAATGTATTAGAGCAAAACAATGACTGTCTTTAAATGACAAAAAAAGGACCCAGTCACACACATTAGATTATAATGCAATTCATATGGAATCTCATCCTTTCTGCAAAACTCAACAAACCAAAATAACCATTACAACTATAAATGAAAGCATATTAGAACTTTGTAAATGCCTGGAGATTTCTTAAAGTATAATTATGACATTTGTTCATTATCATATAGTCCCCTTATACCCTCCTCATACCAGCAATCACCAAATTATTGTCCATGTCCATGAGTACTTTTTCCTTTTGGCTCAAACTCTCTACCTCCTAACCTCCCCCCACTAATTGTCATCTGTTCTCCATCTATGAGTCCATCTGTTTTATTGTTAATTCTATATGTTTCTTAGATTCCACATATGATTAAATAACATGATATTTATCTTTCTCTAACTGGCTTACCTCACTTAGCATAATGTCCTCCAGGTCCATCCATGCTGTCTCAAAGGGAAAAATTTTCTTCTTTTTTAGGACCAAGTAGAATTCTATTGTGTAAATGTCCCATAGTTGCTTTATCCACTCATCTATTGATAGACACTTGGGCTGCTTCCATATCTTGGTGATTGTAAATAATGCTGCAATGAGCATAGGGGTGTTTATGTTCTTTCAAATTAGTGGTTTGGGTTCCTTTGGATATGTTCCCAGAAATGGGATTGCTGCATCAAAAGGCAAATCCATTTTTAATTTTTTGAAGTATCTTAGAGCTTTTTAAATATAACCTCTAGAATACTTTAATAATGAAAATATGTGTGAAAATATAACAGCTATTATTTCTTTATTTGACTAAGCTTTCTGTATATTTTAAGTATAATAAATAAGTCTGGTTAGTCCAAAATTTTTATAAGGAGAAAGAATTAATCCTTGGCATTTCAGGGGTGCATTGAAATATCCCAAAACCATTTTTAGATTAAGAAAAAGTCTTTTAAAATTTAAATCCTGGTGACTTCTGGCTAAGAAGGAGGCATAGGCAGACACACTTTGCGTCCTCACACAAACAAAAGAAGGACAATGAATTTAAAAACAAAAAACAACAAGAACTGCTGGAAAACCAACTGTATGGAAGTCCGATAACCAAGGCATTAAAGAAGAAACATTCAACCAGGCTGATAGGAGGGGCAGAGATGGAGACAGGAAGCCAGGTCAGAGGGAACACGGCTGGAGGACCAGGCAGGTGAGACAACAGCTGGCGGTCCCACATTTGTGTGTGGATAAACCGGGAGGAATAACAGGAGAGCAAAACAGACCATGCAGCCTAGGGTTCCAGTGCGGGAAGAGAAAACCTCAAAACTTCTGGATGTAAAAACCTGTGGGGGTTGCGGAAATGGGAGAAACTCCCAGCCTCATGGGAGTGTTCACTGGAGGAGCTCTCACAGTCCTAGAATGTTCAAAAAACCCACCTACCCAGAAACCAGAGCCAAAAGGGCCCAGCTTTCTTGTGGGTAGCAAGGGAAGTGACTGAAAGCTGCCAAGCCAACTAAGCAGCATTGTTCCCTCTCAGACCCCTCCCCCACATACAGCACCACAAGGCAGCATATAGTTTGCCCCATCCTCATGAATACCTAAGGCTCCACCCCTTACAACCTAACAGGTGCACCAGAGACCAAAAAAAAAAAAAAAAAATGGCCCAAATGAAAGAACACATCAAACCTCCAAAAATAGAACTAAGTGATGAAGAGATAGCCAAGTTATCAGATGGAGAGTTCGAAACACTGGTAATCTGCCTGCTCACAGAAATGGTTGAGTATGGTTGCAATATAGGGGGAAAAGTGAAGGCTATGCAAAGTGAAATAAGGAAAAATACACATGGAACCAACAATGAAGGGAAGAAAACTGGGACTCAAGTCAATGATTTGGAGCAGAAGGAAGACATAAACATTCAACCAGAACACAATAAAGAAATAAGAATTCCAAAAAATGAAAGGCTTAGGAACCTCTGGGACATGTTTAAATGTTCCAGCCTCTGAATCATAGAGGTGCCAGAAGGAGAAGAGAAAGAGTAAGACTGAAAACTTACTTGAAAAAATAATGAAGGAGAACTTCCCCAGTCTGGCAAAAGAAATAGGCTTCCAGGAAGTCCAGGAAGCTCAGAGAGTCCCAAAGAAGTTGGACCCAAGGAAGCACACACCAAGGCACATCATCATTACATTACACAATATTAAAGATAAAGGAGAGAATCTTAAAAGCAGTAAGAAAAAAAGGAGAGAGTTACCTACAAAGGAGTTCCCATAAGACTATCAGCTGATTTCCTAAAAGAATCCTTACAGGAAAGAAGGGGCTGGCAAGAAGTATTCCAAGACATGAAAGGCAAGGACCTACATCCAAGAATACTCTGTCTAGCAAAGGCATCATTTTAAATGGAAGAGCAGATAAAAAGCTTCATAGATAAGGTAAAGTTAAAGGAGTTCATCATTACCAAGCTCTTATTACATGAATTGTTAAAGGGACTTACCTAAGAAAAAGAATATGATAAAAAATATGAACAGTAAAATGACAACAAACCTAACAATCAATAAATGAACCGAAAAAAATAAAGTGAAAACAAAAACAACCTAAGCAAACAACTAGAACAGAACCAGAATCACTGAAATGGAATTTAAAATCACATGGCAGATTATCAGAGTGGAGGGAAAGGGGAGAGAATGGGGCAACAGGTACAGAGAATAAGAAGCAAAAATGGTAGGTACAAAATAAACATGGGGAGATTAAGAATAGTATAGGAAATGGAGAAGCCAAAGAACTTAAATGTATGACCCATGGACATGAACTAAGGGCAGGGGATGCTGGTGGAAAGCAGGGTGCAAGGCCGAGAGGAATAAAGGGGAGAAAAAAAAATGGGACAACTATAATAGCATGATCAATAAAATATACTTAAAAAATAAAATAAAATAATTTTGGCAAATATATTTGACCTAAGGATTATACATTATAAAATAATGTTAGATTACTTATATTCTTAAGGTGAAAGTAAAAGGTACTAAATGTTAATTTAGACTGGAAAAATTTCAGTTCTTAGGATTGAAAGATGATTTTCTTGAAAGTTAATCAAGTACCTGATTAATATTGGGTTGGCCAGAAAGTCTGTACATTTTTTTTGTAAAATAAAAGACAATTTTTCATTTTTGTCAATAACTTTATCATTTGGATACCTTGAGTATGTAGGCTGTCTCCCACATGGTATAACATTATTTGTTCTCAGTTCATGTCTTTGTTTAATCACCGTAACTTAGACACATCTACCAGACCATGCAGCATTGTCCAGCAAGAAATCTCCAGCATAATACTTTACAAACCACTTTTAACACATTTGATCAGTCACAGCAGGTTCTCCATACACTGCACATATCCTATATATATATTTTTCGCATTTCAGTTGTGTTTTACCTTTCTTCAAATAATAAAGCATGATGTGCCAGAAATGTGAATTTTCTTCCATATTCAATTTTAAAATGCCTACACAAATATACACCAATTTTGATGTTTTTTAAATGCACACTGATATGACAGCTATCCCAACAAAATCTAAAAATTGTTTTGAATGAAGTTAAAGACAACAAATGCTACTAGAGCCATCTTATGGAAAAAACCAAACATTTGGCCAACAAATACAATATGACATGTAACAATTTTAATAAAATATTTGCTTTTTACACAGATAAAAGGAAAACTTCTTTAACAGACTGAAAAATAACCAAATTCCTTATTAGCTTATTTTAGATATTTAGATTCATCTAATTAAATTCATTATTTTGTTTAATTATATAATCTCTCAAGATCTCTCTTCACAAAACTTCAACTTGTACACTCTCTATGACATATACAAATCCTATGCTATTTACAGTGTCCCTTTTAGCTTGCTTCTTTTTGACTTATTCAGAAATAACTAAGTTCAGAACAAATTGTTTTCTTCTTTTTCTTTAAGTATTTTCATACTTCATACCTTCTACTAGCAAATTATATAATTTATTCCCAACTTAATTAGAATTCTTAATTCTTAGAAATCTTCATTAGTGACAATAAAGAATAGATAATTAGCATTTTTTAGAATTATCCTTCTATGAACACATTTTATAATTTCTAGAAAGAGGTTCATCTGTTGGTAAACACACTTTCAAAAGATATACCTGTAATAAAAAATAAGACATAAACAGCTTTACATTTATTTTCTATCTCTTCTGTAATAAAAAAAAATTAGATGAAGTTAAGGCTTGCCTAGTAATTAACATTTTAGTATTTTATGTTAATAACTTTAAAAAACATTAACCAAACTTAAACCAGTTTTAATATCAAATATCTTTCAGACCACATAATCCTGAAAAGTACATTGCAAATAAATCTTTATTTTTTTATTATTAACCAAAAACAGTATTATTAATAATTGTCAAAAAGGCAAGGCTGTTTTTCATTTGTTCTTGACAACTTTAAGGTGGTAAGAAGAGGGAGAGGAGAAAGATAAGAGGCTTGGGTGATCTTCACCCACTTCAGTTTTAAAAATACCATTTAAAAGCCATGAATGAGTTGTGGACACACAGGAAATCTTGGCCTGTTTTAAGAAATTATATATATAACATTCCAAAGATTGTTCAAAGAGGAGAAAGTGAAACCATATGACAGAAGCTGAAATGTGACATGACAAGAATGAAGCTGTCAAACTGGTATAATAAATGTTTTAGGTAGAGGACCTGCTGTTATAGAATAAATAGAGAAATATGACATGGACATATGTACCCTTTACCCTGAGCATGACCTTACCTGTGACCTAGACATTAGACAGAAGTCCCAGGGATGGACTTACTCCACTTAGACAGGGGACTCATCTTCATGTTGTCCAAACAAAGGTGGTGGGAGGAGGTCCCTTTGGACATAAGTGGTGATCAGCCCCTGACTCACCAGACCCCAAAACCCGGGTGTCATCTGTGAACAGTTGTGCAGGAAGTCTCAGCATTGAGGGGGTGCATCTTGTTGAGCCTTACTCTGCATCTAAGAGGTAAATTTCCCCCAAACCAATGATGGAATTAGCAGATGGATGAATTAGAGAGAGAGTAAGGGAGAGGAAATAACTCCAGATAGCATCCATACTGGATGCCAGAATATTACACCACAGAGGCTGGCCTGTAGTGCATGGGTTCTTGAATTTGTATAGAAAAGATTTTACAACATGAGTCCATTTGATTTTGAGAGTACTTTTATTAAAACTGGGGGCAGTAGAACAAAAGAAAGACTTAGGATAGAATAAGTAACTGGAGAGAGCCTGGGCAGTGCTCAGGTTTGATTTCTTAGAAACATTATAGGAAATGAGTGAGCCAAGGTGGGGCTGCTATGAGCTCACTGAGAAGTGAAGGTCACAGTGACAGAAGGGAACTAAGATGGAGTTGCTTTTCACTCACCAGGAAATCAGAGATTATTCTACTAAAATCCTTTGTGTATCTATTGTGCCTGTGGTAATTTCTCTTTCATTTCTGACTGTTTATATGAGACTATTATTTTAGGAGTCTAGCCACAGGTTTGTCAATTTTATTAATCTTTTCAAAGAATGAGTTCTTTGTTGTATTAATTTTCTGTATAGTCCTTTTGTTCTCTTAATTATGCCCTCTTTTTTATTATTTTCTCTACTATGCTGACTTTGCTTTTGTCTTTTTCTCTAGTTCTTTAAGATGTAAAATTAGGTTGTTTCCTTGGGATTTCTCTTGTTTCTTAAAATAGGCCTATAATGATATAAACTTCCCTCTTAATACAGTAAAGGAAGAGGATACAAAATCAATGTACAAAAATTCACTACTTTTTTGCATACTAAGAATGAAAATTCAGAAAAAGAAATGGGAAAAAAAAGTCCCTTTTCAATAACAACCAAAAGAATAAAATACATAGGAATAAACTTTACAAAAATATGTGAATGACCTTATACTGAAAATCACAACACATTATTTAAAGATTTGGAAAAAATATAACAAAATGTGAAGATATTCCATGCGCATAGTTAGGAAGAATCAACATAGATTAAAAGGCCATATTACCCAGGCAATGTACAGATTTAATGCAATCTTTATCAAATTTCCAAAGCCATTTCTTAAATGGAGTGAGAAATCTTTAGATTTGTGTGGAACCACAAAAACCCTTGAATTCTAAAAGCAATCTTAAAAAAAAAAGAACAAATTTGGAGGTATTGCACTACCAGACTTCAAATTACACTTACAAAGCTGAAACAATCAAAACAGCACAGCTTTGCCACAAAAGAGAGAGAGAGAGAGAGAGAGAGAGAGAGAGAGAGAACAATGAAACAGAATTGAGAGCCCAGAAATAAAACTACATATATGGGGAAATAATTTTTGACAAAGAAGCCAAAACACAAAATGGAGAAAAGCAAGTCCTTTTCAAAATGGTGCTGGGAAAATTGAAAAATCACATGCAAAAGAATAAAACTAGAGGTTGTTTTAATAAAACTACAGGGTTTCCTTGGAACAAAAATTAATTCAATGTGGATCAGAGACCTAAATAAAAGATCTGAAATAATATAACAAAAACACATTGAAGAAAACATACGTATAAACTTATGAATTTCTGTCACAGTTACCATTTTATATATTTGACACCAAAGATAAGGAAAGCAAAAGCAAAAATAACTGAGTGGATCTACAGTAAATTAAAAAAGTTCTGCACAGAAAAAAAGCACACACGCACACACATGCACAAACTGCCAACATGATAAAAAGAAAATAACTTGAATGTGTAAAGATATTTGCAAACAACAGCTGTGACAAGGGGTAATATCTAAAATATCTTTTAAACTCATGTAACTTAAGGACAAACAGACAAACAATTCAATTGTAACATGGGCAGGGAACCTGAAGAGAAACCACTAACAATGGTCTTGTTAACCATTAACAAGAAGTTGGACAACAGACATATGAAAAGATGGTCAACTTTGGTAGGTATTAGGGAAATGCAAATCAAAACTACAATGAGATAACTTCTCACACCAGTTAGAATGACTATTGTCAACAAGAGAAATAATGAAACGTGCAGAGAAATGGAATTGTCATCACTGCTCGTGGGAATGTAGACTGGTACAGCCATAATGAAAATAGTCTGTCAGCTCCTCAAAAAATTATGTATAGAATTACCAGATGACTCAGCAGTTGCTTTTCTGGGTATCTTCTCCTGAAATTCAAAAACAATTTTCAAAAAAAGATATATACACACTTCTTGTACCATCATTAGTGGTGACCAATACATGGAGATACCCAAAGTGTCCTCTGATAAAGGACTGGATAAAGACATGCTACATGTATCCAATGGGTTACTGCTCAGCCATAGGAAAGGATAAAATAGTGCCATTTGTGAAAACATGGATGGAACTTGAGAATATGCTATGTGACATAACTCAGGAAAACCTAAGAATCATATGATTTCAGTCATATGTGGAATAAAACAAACTTACAGATACAGAAAACACTATAGTAATTACCAGAGAGAAGACGGTGGGAGAATGGAGGGGGTGCTACAGGGGCCAAATATACAGTGACATAAGATGGGTTTACTTTAGGTGGTGCTACATAATGCAATATACAGACCATGTATCATAGAAATGTACACTTGAAACCTATGTGATTTTATTAACCAGTGTCACCCCAAAACATTTACTTAATAAAATAAATGAAATAAAATTTGTTTTTTACATTTATATGAGTAGGTAGTAAGGGCATGAATGATGTAAAAATTTCTAAAAGTGCAACCTAGCTCCTTTCCCCAAAGACAACCACTCCGACTCATTTATTAATCTCCTTCTAGATATATGATATGCATATACAAACATATAATTTATATTGTTTAAAGTAAAACAGAAATGATAACAAATTACTAACTTTTATATACCTTCTTTTTCATTTAACAATGTATTTTTAAAACCTTGCATTTTAGTACATAAACAAGTGTTTTATTGTTTTAGGAGGCTCTACAATATTTTGTAGTAGGAATTATTATAATCAATTTAAGGAGTTTCTAATGAGGAATACTGAGACCTATGCCAACTTTTTGACAATATAATGAATTAGCAAATAACCTAGTGGTACACACAAAGTCCTGCACATGCATGCCTCTCACCTGCAAGGATTCCAGACTCAAAAGTACATGATTTTAAATTTTAAGATATTGACAGTACTCCAAAGTACTGTCAAAATATTGACTTATTCCTCAATTTCATTCAGATAAAAATCAACCATTTTGATCTTTACTATCTCATTGGTGAGAAATAGAATTTTTGTATTTATACATTTAAAATATCTTGTAAGGGTGTCACTGTTTTTATATGTCATATTTTTATGGCAACATCTTGTAGATGCTGTAGCTATCGATATTTTTCTTTGTCTCCAGTTTACTAAAATATAATGACATAGAACAAGCACTAAGTAAGTTTAAGGTGCACAGCATGACCTTCATATATTATGAAAAGGTTATCGCAATAAGTTAACATACATCATCTAATATACATACAAAAAAGTGAGGAAAAGTGTATTTGTGTCTGTGTGAAGAGATCTCTTAGTATGGAGTCTCTTGATACCTTTCAAATACCCCACACAATGGTGTTAACTACAGCAATTGTGTACATTATAATGCCAGAAACTTTGTAACCTTTGACCACATATGAAGATCCAGATATGATTTCTTTCCGTGAACTTGGATTTTGTTTTGTTTTGTTTAAAGTAGAATCCAAATATAAGTGAGCCCATAATGTCCACAAGACCATTCATGTCTCATAAGGCTTAATTTTATTTTCTATGGGTAATAATATTCCATTGTGACAATATATATACAGAGAAAGAGAAAGACAATACACAGGTAAATGATAGGTAGATAATACAAAATAACAGAATATATATCTCACATTTTTTTCCCTGTTCATTCATCAAGGGATAAAAATTTTTCCCATGTCTGGCTGTTATAAATAAATCTGCTGTGAACATGAGGGTGCATATATCTTTTTGAGTTAGTGTTTTTGTTTTTTTCTGAATAGAATTCAGTAATTGCTATTAAACTATGGTAATTTTAATTATTTGACTGACTACCAAACTGTTTTTAACAGTGCCTGTACCAGTTTACACTTGCCCCAACAGTGCTCAAGGATTAACTTTCATCCACATATTTGCCAACATTTGGTTTCTTGTTTTTCTTTTTTTATGACAGCCATTCTAATAGGAATGAAGTGATATGTCACTGTGGTTTTGAGTTGCACTTCTCTAATAATTAGTAATACAGAACACATTTTCATTTAAATGTTGAACTTTGGTATTTTTTGAGAAATGTATATTAGGTCCTTTCTCATTTTTAATAAGATTCTTTCTTTCTTTTAGCTATTGAGTTGTATGAATTATTTTATATAGTTAGGATATTAACCCCTTATCAGTTGTAGTTTGCAAATATTTTCCCATTAATGTAGTTTGTCTTTTCATTTTGTTAACCTTTTCTTTTGCTGTGTGGAAGATTTTTAGTTTCATGTAGTCTTATTTTTTATTAATTATTTACCTGTCTATACTTTATGTACCATATTAAAAAAATAATTACCAAAATACATTTTAAAGAGCTTTTCTTTCTGTTTTTTTAGTTTTATGGTTTTCCACCTTACATTTAGTTTGTAACCCACTTCAAGTTAATTTTTGTGATATACTACGGATGCATTATTTAATTTTTTACATATGAATATATAATTTTCCTGAACCATTTATTGAAGGGACTATCTTTTCTCCACTGAGTATCCTTGGCTTCACTGTCAAGTTTGAGTTGACCATATAAATACAGATTTATTTCTGCTATTTTAATTCTGTTATATCAGACTGTGTTTTATGCCAGGAAGTCTGGCCCATGAATAGATCTCTTAACTATAATAGTCTTTTCTAACTTGACCTTTACTGTTACCATCTTGATCACCTCCTTAGGATTTATTCTGGAGAGGTGTAAACAAGGTTTTTATCCTTACATGGGGATTCCAGGCCTCTTTCTCCTATGTCTAGTCATTCAAATTTGCCTCACCCTACCAGCCCCTAACCCCCAACTTGTGTCATTCTTGCTACAGAGGAATTGCTGCATTTGTTTTCCAGCTGAGCAGCATTCTAATTCCTTAAGGCCATATTCTTTTAATCAATATTACGCAGAATAAGGTGATGCTATTCCTTACCTGTGTAATACAAGTCATGCAATTAACTCCTATTTGGAATTTGGCTTGGTCGTACTGTGCCCATGTTAGGTAAAAACAAAGGTACAAAATGGAATATAACATCACCTCCCATGCCACACTATAAAATACTCTAAATTCTCCTCCTGCAGACCTAGAAGCTGCTAAATCCTCAGAAAACAGGGCAATTAATGCTCCTCAAACTCACTGTCAGTTGGAAAAGCAGCTGCGCCGGCCTCTCAATGAAGAGAAAGAAAGTAACAATTTAAAACCAAAGCCGCATTTCTACCCCATCACCTGAGTCTTTAACTCCCTTTTGTTACAGAAACATACACCCTCCATCACCCCAGGTCTTTTGTTATTCTAGGTTCCTTATGCCTGCCCTGTGTTAAGAACTGTGGCTCTCAAGTACCAGAGATCCGCGAAAAGGGAAGGAACTATTTAATTAAAAGATACACAGATTTAGAATAATGGCACAATTCTGCTGTTAAATCTTACTCCCTTACTCCTAGAAACAAAGATATATGCACAAAGACAGTCCTGCCCTCCCCCTTTGCCCAGTCAGACCAGTCTCAGAGCATGCCAGTCAGAAGTGCCACCTTCCGGAAGGAAAAAAGAACAGAAGTCCCTAGCTCTGCGAGACTCTTGGCTCCTCCCAGCAGTTCATACCCGGCTGGGAGGGCTTCCGGTAGTTCCCAGCACCGTCAGTTGTGTCTCCAGGATCTCCAGTTCTTAATCCAAAACCATGTCGCACTTTTTGATGGCCATCAGCAAGCGTCCTTTCACCCCCTTTTTACCCACATGGTCCTGCAAAGGCCCCGCATTGTCTCGCATGGCAGCCGCCTTTTTGTTCAAATCGTAGCCTGGAACCTCCTCCTCCTTAACCCCATTTCGGAGCTCTCCCACAATCGGCTACAGCTGTTAGCATTCGCATATTTTCTGCCACTCTTGGCTGCCATAGTTAGTCAGGGCTGGTGTGTCCCTGTGGTGTGGTGCATACCCTATCCAAGCTCTAACGCAGGTGCTGTAACTTGGGGGAGCCGCTTCCCAGTTACATCCTGGGTCAAAGTCATACTCATCTCCCTGACCCAGGCCGACCCTGTTCTGTATTTCTGTGAAGGTGGCCTGCTGTTATTGATATGCAAAATAACCCTCAGTCCCTGTACTGCTGCTTTATCCAGCCCCCAAGCAAGGCTTGTGGAGCACTTTTGGGGCTTCTCGGCATACACCCGTTTCTGAACTTTGCTCCACACCCATTACACTTCATCCCTTCTTTGACTTCTTCTCAGACCTCTCCTCTCTGCCCTCACTTCACATTGAGTTTCTCCCAGCCATTCCTGTTCTGGCCAATTGATCCTCTCAGGAACCCCCTAAGCCTATGACTCAGCTCCCTTTGTGTAATATTGCCAGAGTTGAGGGCATTGTTTGGATCCAGGGTCCTTTTTCAAACAGACCTTGTTACTAAATGTGGACTCATTTGGGGTAAGGCGCCAGATAGCAAAATAATGTCCCACCTTTCCCAGGGTTCCAGATTCTTTGCCTGCCACCCTTAGAACTTACGGCTCTGAATGGCAGAGTTTGGTGAAAAGGAAAGGAACTATTCATTCAAAAGTTATACAAGTTTTTGAATAATGGCTAAATATCACCATTAAATCTCAAAATTCCTTTAAAACCCCCACCAGCACACACAGTCTTGCCTTTCTCCTTTGCCCAGGCAGATCAGTCGGGCCCGTGAGGCCAGTCAGGAGTACCATCTTTCGGGAGGAAAAGAACAGAGTCTGATGCTCAGCTAGGCAGGCCTTTCCTGGTTCCCAGCAGCATCAGGTGTGTTGCTGCGATCTCCAGTTCTTAATCCAGACCCACATGGCACCTTCTCATGACCCACTAGCAAGAGTCCTTTCTCCCCTTTTCTTCCTGCATGGTCCTCACATTATTCCCCCCGGCATGGGGAGAACCATCTCTCAGCTCTCAGACACAGGTGCTGTGTAACTCTGGGGTAGAGAGGCAGTTCTTCCCAGTCAACTCCTGGGTTTCAGTTAAGCAAACCTTCCTGGTTAGCCTTGTTGATATGCAAAATAACCGTCTTTGCCCTGAGTGGTGTGTCTCAGTGGATTGAGTGCCAGCATGTGAACTGAGAGGTCGCCAGTTTGATTCCCAGTCAGGGTATGTGCCTGGG